>FXXK01001034.1:151927-162024 GCA_900184695.1 Betula pendula
GACACAATAATAATAGCTCTCTCAAATCTGTAAAACATTATGTATAGTTTTACCATCCACCAAACAACTTGATTTGTTACAATCACAAACACATGCCTTGAAACGTGATATGACAAACATATGCCTTGAAACATAATATTATGTTGAAATCTAGACGATTAAAATATCCTCCAAATATAATGTTATCTTGTTTTATTTTTTGATATTTAAGAGGAACACTCATTTCTCATAGTTCCTTGAAGGGATACTTTGGGCTCCAAGAAGATCACATGCACCAAAGGCATGCTTTTTTATGAGATTTATCTAGGTCACCAAGGAATGTTGTTGCCGTGTTCATATTTTTTAAAAGCTTCCGAGTAGACCAACAATTGCTTAAAAATTCTTTCCTTGGATGATGTCAAATCCAAGCATTTTGAACACTGCCAAACTTTTTGGTAAAACCCTTCCTTTTATTATGATATGATAGTTTTCTACTGAGTTTCTACATGTTACCACATCAAGCTAACATCTTATCTACAATATGATACACAAAAAAATTTGCACCAAAACATGGATATGTTTTCTGTAATTCAAACTTGGAGAGAGGAGAGAGAGAGCACATATCGATTAGCTCTTTGAATGATTTAATCAGGTCAGACAGGAGAGTGCCTTTAAAGGTATACTTTGGGCTACAAGTAGATCACATGCACCAAAGGCATGCCTTTTTAGAGATTTACATTGGTCACCAAGGAATGTTGTTGTCGTGTTCACATTTTTTAAGGGCTTCCAAGTAGACCAACAATAGCTTACTAATCAATTCCAACGATGATGTGAAAACCAAACATTTTGAATACTGCCAAATGTTTTGGTAAAACCCTTCCTTTTATTATGATAGGACAGTTTTCTACTGAGTTTCTACATGTTACTACATCAAGCTAACATAATATCTACATCATGATACATAAAAAAAAATTTGCACCAAAATAATGGATGTGTTTTCTGTAATTCAAACTCGGAGAGAGATAGCACATATCGATTAGCTCTTTAAATGATTCAATCAGATCAGGTAGAGGAGTGCCTTTATGTGATTTGTGAGATAAGTAAATACTTTGACACAATAATAAGAGCTCTCCCAAATCTCTAAAAAGAAGATGTATAATTTTACCATCCACCTTAAAACTTGATTTGTTATGATCTCAAACACATGCCTTGAAACTTGATATGACAAACACATACCTTGAAACGTGACATTATGTTGAAATCTAGAGGATTAAAATATCCTCTATATATATAATGTTATCATGTTTTATTTGTTGATGAATAAGAGGAGCACTCATTTCTCATAATTCCTTGAAGGTATACTTTGGGCTACAAGTAGATCACATGCACCAAAGGCATGCCTTTTCAGAGCTTTACCTTGATCACCATGGAATACTGTTTCCGTGTTCACATTTTTTAAGAGCTTCCGAGTAGACCAACAGTAGCTTACAAATCCATTCCTAGGATGATGTCAAAACTAAGCATTTTGAATACTGCCAAACTTTTTGGTTAAACCCTTCCTTTTATTATGATATGACAATAGTTTATTCCAAATCTCACTATTGGGTTAAAACCCTAGCCCTTGGCGGACTACATGGGGAGCATTAAGCTCCCAATGGCCAGCGGCTATAAGGGGTAATATTCCCCTTGTAGCCGATTCCCTAGGGTTTTCTTTGGGGTTCTGGAAGCTTCTTTTTACCTCCTCTCTAAGTAGACCTACAATTATAAATAGAGACTCAATGAAGCAGTTTTACTCACAATCTCATACTTTAAATTCACGAACTCTTGTGACTACACAATAGAATTCTATGTTCTTGGTTCTTTAGATTAGTGAGTAAATTAATAGAAGAGAAATTCTTTTCTATTGCTTCAAAGGGAGACACCACACTCTTTGTCATATTCAACCATTAAGAAGAAGATTAGAAATTCTCAAAAACAAGTGTTCTTCAAAGTTCATCTTGTTTTTCATCAATCCTTGAAGTTCTACAACAAGTTCTTTGAAGAACTATAAGTCCTTTGAAGACCTTGGAATTTCTTAAGCTTGGTGTTCTTCGTGTTCTTAACAAAGCTTCTTCACCTTCAAAGATCAATTATGAAGAAGATGAAAACCAAAATCTCCTAGCCTCCTTGAAGAGGCTGAAGAACTATGTAAGTAAAATCATTTTTTACTTTTAGTTTGATTTTAGAATTGATCAAAGCATGCTTATACTTGAAGTTCATGATCCTAGATCATAGAAAATTTTTTATATTCTACTGTACCATGTTTTCTTATGAATTCATGCATGATCCCCAACAAGGACTCAGTCATCCAAATTGACCTAAATAGCAATCTACCTATGTTATATGCATAAGATGATCAAGCAAATACATAACCCATAAGAAGAACGAACGAAAATCTGGAAATAATCAAGTAAGCATCAAAACATGAATTGTAGTAACGCAAATCGAATCCTTAAGAAGACATGATTAAGGCTTCAATCGAGCCTAACTAAAGTATTAGTTACACATAATTTGGATGAAAACCATCCTCATAAGAAAATAATAAAGAAGGAACACAAAATAGAAAACCCTTCTCTAATGCAGGTTTGATTCCTCTCCTCAAGCTTGTGTCTTTAATTTGGACAAATTAGGAGAGTATTCATAAAGTTTGAAACAACCCTAATCGATTTCGTCTAGCCTACAACTCCAATTCCAACTTGGACTAGGTTTAGAATCTTTCTAAAACAAGGTTCTGTCGATGTTACTATTCCAGCACACGAGGGCGCTCGATCTCCCTGGATTGGCACTCTAGCAAAAGGGCACTCGAGCAACTTGTGACTGGCACTAGAGCAACTTTTGCCTTCAGTGATGCGCTTGAGCCTCTTTTGCTGGGCTTGAGACACTTCTTCTTCAACTCTTCAAAAAGTGTTCTAAGCTCGCAACTTAATAGAATTGAGTGCTTTTCTCTCAGAACATGAAAAGTAAGGAAAAACACAAAACATCATCTCAACTAAGAGATTTACAAATGTAAATTAAGGGGCTTGAATATGTAACATTCAGCATTTATCATTACAACATCAAGCTAACAAAATATCCACATCATAATACATAGAACAATTTGCACCAAAACATTGGATGTATTTTTCGTAATTCAAACTCGGAGAGATGACAGAAAGAGCACATATCGATTAGCTATTTGAATGATTCAATCAAATCAGGCAGTAAAGTGCCTTTATGGGATGTGTGAGACAAGTTAAATACTTTGACACAATAATAAGAGCTCTCCTAAATCTCTAAAAAATAATGTATAGTTTTACCATCCACCTTACAACTTGATTTGTTACGATTGCAAACACATGCCTTGAAATACAGAGGATTAAAATATTCTACATACATAATGTTATCTTGTTTTATTTTTTGATATATAAGAGAAACATTCATTTCTTATAATTTCTAGAAGGTATACTTTGGGCTACAAGTAGATCACATGCACCAAAGGCATGCCTTTTTAGAGCTTTACCTTAGTCACAAGGAATGTTGTTGCTGTGTTCACATTTTTTAAGAGCTTCCGAGTAGACCAACAATAGATTACAAACCAATTCCTACGATGATGTTAAAACCAAGCATTTTGAATACTGCCAAACTTTTTGGTAAAACCCTTCCTTTTATTATGATAGGACATTTTTCTAATAAGTTTCTACATGTTACTACATCAAGCTAACATAATATCTACATCATGATACGTAAAACAATTTGCACCATAGCAATGGATGTGTTTTATGTAATTCAAACTCGGAGAGAGGAGAGAGAAGCACATATCGATTAGCTTTTTGAATGATTCAATTAGATTAGGTAGGAGAGTGCCTTTATTTGATGTGTGAGATCAGTTAAATACTTTGACACAATAATAAGAGCTCTTCCAAATCTCTAAAATGAGATGTATAGTTTTACTGTCTACCTTACAACTTGATTTGTTACGAGCACAAACACATGTCTTGAAACGTGATATTATATTGAAATGCAAAGGATTAAAATATCCACTATATATATAATGTTATCTTGTTTTATTTGTTGATGTATAAGAGGAACACTCATTTCTCATAATTTCTTGAAGGTATACTTTGGGCTACAAGTAGATCACATGCACCAAAGGCATGCATTTTTAAAGCTTTACTTTGATCACCATGGAATGCTGTTGCCGTGTTCACATTTTTTAAGAACATCCGAGTAGACCAACAGTAGCTTACAAATCCAATCCTAAGATGATATCAAAATTTTTTGGTAAAACCCTTCCTTTTAATATGATAGGATAGTAGTTGATTTGAGATCTCACTATCAACCTCTTGGCCTAATCCTTTCCTTAAGATAATCTACTGAAAATGGGAGATCTACTAAGTTTCTACATGTTACTACATCAAGCTAACATAATATCTACATCATGATAGAACAATTTGCACCAAAACATTAGATGTGTTTTCCAAAATTCAAACTCAAAGAGAGGACAGAGAGAGCACAAATCAATTAGCTCTTTGAATGATTCAATCAGATCAGGCAGGGGAGTGCCTTTATGTGATATGTGAGAAGAGTTAAATACTTTGTCTCAATGATAAGAGCTGGTGTGCTGTCGCAGGCAACCAAAAATAAAACTAATACTCTTAAAAATACCTGTAGTAGTGCAAGTAAGGATCGTTCCCACGGAGAGTATTCAGTCTAGTTTTATGCTACGTGAACAAGGATCGGGGGGTTTTGAGTATAACGAAACAATTTTAAAAAGAACAAAGGAACAATTCAATTTAAAGTATCAAAATCAATCAAGAGAACAAACCTTAGTCGAAGTCAACATCCACCATCGGAATTTTATAACTGATCATCGATGTAAGCATATGCTAATTCATACTTTGAATATTCACCGTTGGAATTATTATCCTATCTCTCCTTAGTCGTAGTTAATTAGAAAACAAGCAATCTAATTAACCTTAACTACTAAACAACCCAAGACAAGCGCTAAAGGTTTAATTTAGTAGCAACCTTAAGAATTAGAGAGATCGATGAAGTTAAACAACACAAGCACAAGCGGTTGCATTTAATTTAATCGAACGTTCTTCCTCAGATCTAATTTCTGACGCAGCAAATCATTAAATCTGAGTTGCTTCGCAAATTAGAGAGATCAAACAATTACGGATTTGATATCTAATCTAGCTACAGATTGCAACGAATAATAAACTAGTAGGCCTCCTAGTAATTAAACGAGACAATCATGAAAATAGGCACAGAAGAATATCCGATACTCAAAGCATAAATTGAACGCTAAAACAATTTAGATCTCACAGTTTTATTGATTCCTAGGCTTCCGTTTCCTTCAACCAATGATGAAAGTTTAGCTACGCAGAGCCATAATGAAAACTCAAAGGATCCGTTAGAGAAGAGGGGAGAAAAAGAGTCTTTTTTTGTTTTTCTGATTCCCCTCTCCTTTATACACGTTTATACTCCTAATTAGAAGCCTACAAGATCTCCTAAAGATATTCTAACTGTTATCCTAAAATAACAATATCCAAATCTGATTAATTAAAGAAAATATTAAAAATAAATAGAGTCCTAATATAACTAGGAAAGTGGTGTTTCTAGCTGTAATTTTCGTGCACCATCTCTGCTGGTTTTTGCAGATTAGAATAGCATGCTAAGGAATGTTCTAGAACGTCGACAGTGCAGGTGCCGCAACTTCAAGCCCAATTTTGACCTTGATTCAGTCAGTATCTCTCAAAACTCAAAACATGAAAGTTGTAGATCTGTTTCTTGGTGTTCCATATCATCTTGAATCATCTCAATTGGAGGTCGGATGAAAGAGTTATGCCCATATTACGAAGTGATGTCGAAACTGTCCAAAATCGTCCAATTAGCTTTGTTTTGTATTTAATGCCTCCAATTGCATCCTAAATCAAAATAAAAGAATAATGAGTACATTTAGGTACCAAATAAGTATAAAGACTAAACATTAAGAAAGAAAAATATGACATTTTGCATTCTCATCAAGAGCTCTCCCAAATCTCTAAAAACATGATGTATAGTTTTATCATCCACATTACAACTTGATTTGTTAAGATCTCAAACACTTGCCTTGAAACTTGATACGACAAACACATGCCTTGAAACACGATATTATGTTGAAATCTAGAGGATTAAAATATCCTCCATATATATAATGTTATCTTGTTTTATTTATTGATATATAAGAGGAACACTCATTTCTCATAATTTCTTAAAGGTATTCTTTAGGGTACAAGTAGACCACATGAACCAAAGGCATTACTTTTTAGAGCTTTACCTTGTTCACCATGGAATGCTATTGCCGTGTACACATTTTTTAAGAGCTTCCGAGTAGACCAACAGTAGCTTACAAATCCTTTCTTAGGATGATGTCAAAGCCACGCATTTTGATACTGCAAAACTTTTTGGTAAAACCATTCCTTTTATTATGATATGACAGTAGTTGATTCGAGATCTCGCTATCAACCTCTTGGCCTAATCCTTTCTCAAGATAATCTACTGAAATTGAGAGGTCTACCGCCTTTGTACAAGTTACTACATCAAGCTAACATAATATCTACATCATGATACATAAAAAAATTTGCACCAAAACAATAGATGTGTTTTCTGTAATTCAAACTCGGGGAGAAGAAAGTGAGAACACATATCGATTAGCTTTTTGAATGATTCAATCAGATCAAGCAGGAGAGTACCTTTGTGTGATGCGTGAGATGAGTTAAATATTTTGACACAATAATAAAAGCTCTCATAAATCTCTAAAACGTGATGTATAATTTTACCATCCACTTTACAATATGATTTATTACGATTACAAACACATGCCATGAAACGTGATATGACAAACACATGCCTTGAAATGTGATATTATGTTTAAATTCAAAGGATTAGAATATCCTCCGCATATACAATTTTATCTTGTGTTATTTGTTGATATATAAGACGAACACTCATTTCTCATAATTCCTTGAATGTATACTTTGGGCTACAAGTAAATCATATGAACTAAATCCATTACTTCTTAGAGCTTTACCTTGATCACCATAGAATGTTGTTGCCATGTTCACATTTCTTTCAGAACTTCCGAGTAGACCAACAGTAGCTTACAAATCCATAGGATGATGTCAAAACCAAGCATTTTGAATACTGCGAACCTTTTTGGTAAAACCATTCCTTTTATTATGATGTGACAGTATTTGATTCAAGATCTCGCTATCAACCTCTTGGCCTAATCATTTTCTCAAGATAATCTACTGAAATGAGGAGGTCTACTAAATTTCTACATGTTACTACATCATGTTAACATAATATCCACATCATGATACATAAAACAATTTGCACCAAAACATTAAATGTGTTTTCCGTAATTCAAACTCGGAGAGAGGACATAGAGAACACATATTGATTAGCTCTTTGAATGATTCAATCAGATCAGGAAGGGGAGTGCATTTATGTGATATGTGAGATAAGTTAAATACTTTGACTCAATAATAAGAGCTTTTCCAAATCTCTAAAAACATGATGTATAGTTTTAACATCTACCTTACAACTTAATTTGTTAAGATCTCAAACACATGCCTTGAAACTTGATATGACAAATACATGCCTTGAAATGTGATATTATGTTAAAATTGAGAGGATTAAAATATCCTCCATATATAAAATGTTATCTTGTTTTATTTTTTGATGTATAAGATGAACACTCATTTCTCATAATTCCTTGAAGGTATACTTTAGGTTATAAGTAGATCGCATGAACCAAAGGCATGACTTTTTAGAGCTTTACCTTGATCACAATAGAATGTTGTTGTTGTGTTCACATTTTTTAAGAGCTTCCAAGTGGACAACAGTAGCTTACAAATCCATTCTTTGAATGATGTCGAAACCGAGCATTTTGCATACTACGAAATGTTTTGGTAAAACCATTCATTTTATTATGATATGACAATAGTTGATTCAAGATCTCGCTATCAACCTCTTAGCCTAATCCTTTTCTCAAGATAATCTACTGAAATGGGGAGGTCTACTAAGTTTATACATGTTACTACATCAAGCTAACATAATATACACATCATGATACATAGAACAATTTGCACCAAAACATTTGATGTGTTTTTCGTAATTCAAACTCGAAGAGAGGACAGAGAAAGCACATATCGATTAGCTTTTTGAATGATTTTATCAAATCAGGCGGGGGAGTGCCTTTATGTGATGTGTGAGATGAGTTAAATACTTTGACTCAATAATAAGAGCTCTCCCAAATCTCTAAAAACATGATGTATAGTTTTACCATCCATTTTTCAACTTGATTTGTTACGATCTCAAACACATGCCTTGAAACTTGGTATAACAAACACATGCCTTAAAATGTGATATTATTTGATATCCAAATGATTAACATATCCTCCAAATATAATTTTATCTTGTTTTATTTGCTGATATATAAGAGGGACACTTATTTCTCATAGTTCCTTAATGGTATACTTTGGGCTACAAGTAGATCACATGCACCAAAGGCATGCCTTTCTAGAGATTTACCTTGGTCACCAAGGAATGCGGTTGCCATGTTCACATTTTTTAAAGGCTTCAGGGTAGATCAATAGTAGCTTACAAATCAATTCCGACGATGATGTCAAAACCAATTATTTTGAATACTGCCAATCTTTTTAGTAAAACCCTTCCTTTTATTACGATAGGATAGTTTTCTACTGAATTTCTACACGTTACTACATCAAGCTAACATAATATCTACATCATGATAAATAAAAAAATTTGCACCAAAACAATGAATGTGTTTTCTATAATTCAAACTCGAAGAGAGAAGACAAAGAGAGCAAATATCGATTAGCTCTTTGAATGATTCAATCAGATCAGGGAGGGAAGTGTATTTATGTGATGTGTGAGATGAGTTAAATACTTTGACACAATAACAACAGCTCTCCCAAATTTCTAAAAACATGATGTTTAATTTTACCATCTACCTTACTACTTGATTTGTTACGATATCAAACACATGTCGTAAAACTTGATATGACAAACACATGCCTTGAAACATGATATTATGTTTAAATCTAGAGAATTAAAATATCCTCCATTTATATAATGTTATCTTATTTTATTTGTTGATGTATAAGAGGAACACTCATTTATCAGCATTCCTTGAAGGTAGATCACATGTATATCACATGCCCAAAAAACATGACTTTTTAGAGCTTTACCTTGGTCACCATGGAATGCAATTGCCATGTTGACATTTTTTAAGAGCTTTCGAGGAGACTAACAGCAGCTTACAAATCCAATCTCAAGATGATGTCAAAACCAAGCAATTTTAATACTGCCAAACTTTTTGGTAAAACCCTTCCTTTTATTATGATAGGACAGTAGTTGATTCGAGATCTCACTATCAACCTCTTAGCCTAATCCTTTTCGTGAGATAATCTACTGAAAAGGGGAGGTCTACTGAGTATCTACATGTTACTACATCAAGCTAACATACTATCCACATCATGATACATAGCATAATTTGCACCAAAACATTGAATGTGTTTTCCGTTATTCAAACTTGGAGAGAGGACAACAAGAACACATATATCAATTAGCTCTTTGAATGATTCAATTAGATCAGTAGCAGTGTGCCTTTATGGGATGTGAGAGATGAGTTAAAAAAATTGACACATTAATAATAGCTCTCCCAAATCTTTAAAACGTGATTTATAGTTTTACCATCCACCTTAAAACTTGATTTGTTACGATCACAAACCATGCCTTGAAACGTGATACGAGAAACACATGCCTTGAAATGTGATATTATGTTAAAATTTTGACGATTAAAATATCCTCCTTATATAATGTTATCTTGTTTTATTTGTTGATATATAAGAGGAACACTCATTTCTCATAGTTCCTTGAAGGGATACTTTGGGCTCCAAGAAGATCACATGCACCAAAGGCATGCTTTTTTATGAGATTTATCTAGGTCACCAAGGAATGTTGTTGCCGTGTTCATATTTTTTAAAAGCTTCCGAGTAGACCAACAATTGCTTAAAAATTCTTTCCTC
>FXXK01001034.1:162335-248025 GCA_900184695.1 Betula pendula
TATGATGTGTAAGATGAGTTAAATACTTTGAGACAATAATAAGAGCTCTCCCAAACCTCTAAAACGTGATGTATAGTTTTTCCGTCCACCTTACAACTTGATTTGTTACGATCACAAACACATGCCTTGAAATATGATATGACAAACACATGTCGGGAAATGTGATATAATGTTGAAATCTAGAAGATAAAAATATCATCCATATATAATGTTATCTTGTTTTATTTGTTGATATATATAAGGAACACTGATCTCTCATAATTTCTAAAATGTATACTTTGAGCTACAAGTAGATCACATGCACCAAAGGCGTGCCTTTTTACAAATTTGCCTTGGTCACCAAGGAATGTTGTTGCTGTGTTCACATTTATTAAGAGCTTCTGAATAGACAACCAGTAGCTTACAAATCCATTTCTCGGATAATGTCAAAACCAAGCATTTTGAATAATGCCAAACTTTTTGGTAAAACCCTTCCTTTTATAATGATTGGACGGTTTTCTGCTTAGTTTCTACATGTTACTACATCAAGGTAACATAATATATACATCATAATACATAGAAAAATTTGCGCCAAGACAATGGATGTGTTTTCTGTAATTCAAACTCAGAGATAAGAGAGAGAGCACATATCAATTAGCTCTTTAAATGATTCAATCGGATTAGGCAGGAGAGTGCTTTTATGTGATGTGTAAGATGATTTAAATATTTTGACACAATATTAATAGCTCTCCCAAATCTCTAAAACGTGATATATAATTTTACCATCCAACTTACAACTTGATTTGTTACGATCACAAACACATGCCTTGAAACGTTATATTATGTTGAAATCCAGAAGATTAAAATATCCACCATATATAATGTTATCTTGTTTTATTTGTTGATATATAAGAACATTCATTTCTCATAATTCCTTGAAAGTATACTCTGGACTACAAGTAGATGACATGTACCAATGGCATGCCTTTTTAAAGCTTTACTTTGGTCCCCAAGGAATGTTGTTACCGTGTTCACATTTTTTATGAGCTTTCGTATAGACCAACAGTAGCTTACAAATCCATTCCTAGGATAATTTCAAAAACAAGCATTTTGAATACTGCCAAGCTTTTTGGTAAAACCATTCCTTTTATAATGATAGGACAGTAGTCTACTGTGTTTCTACTGGCTACTGCTTCAAGCTAACATAATATCTACATCATGATACATAAAAAAAATTTGCACCAAAACAATGAATATGTTTTCTGCAATTCAAACTCAGAGAGAGGAGAGAGAGCACACATATCAATTAGCTCTTTGAATGATTCAATCAGATCAGAGAGGAGAGTGCCTTATGTGATGTGTGAGATGATTTAAATACTTTGAGACAATAATAAGAGCTCTCCCAAATCTCTAAACGTGATGTATAGTTTTACCGTCCACCTTACAGCTTGATTTGTTATGATCACAAACATGTGCATTGAAACGTGATATGACAAACACATGTCTAGAGACGTGATATTATGTTGAAATCAAGAGGATTAGAATATCCTCCATATATAATGTTATCTTGTTTTATTTGTTTATATATATTAGGAACACTGATTTCTCATAATTTTTTAAATGTGTACTTTGGGCTACAAGTAGATCACATGCACCAAAGGCGTGCCTTTTTAGAACTTTACCTTGGTCACCAAGGAATGTTGTTGCCATGTTCACATTCTTTAAGAGTTTCTGCAAAAACCAACAGTAGCTTACAAATCTATTCCTCGGATGATGTCAAAACCAAGCATTTTGAATACTGCAAAACTTTTTGGTAAAACCCTTCCTTTTATAATGATTGGACAGTTTTCTACTTAGTTTCTACATGTTACTACATCAAGCTAACATAATATCCACATCATAATACATTGCACCAAGACAATGGATGTGTTTTCTGTACTTCAAACTCAAAGATAGGAGAGAGAAAGCACATATCGATTAGCTCTTTGAATGATTCAATCGAATCAGGCAAGAGAGTGCCTTTATGTGATGTGTGAGATGAGTTAAATATTTTGACACAATAATAATAGCTCTCCCAAATCTCTAAAACATGATGTATAGTTTTACTATCCAACTTACAACTTGATTTGTTACGATCACAAACACATGCCTTGAAACGTGATATTATGTTGAAATCCAGAAGATTAAAATATCCCCCATATATAATGTTATCTTGTTTTATTTGTTAATATATAAGAAGAACACTCATTTCTCATAATTCCTTGAAGGTATACTTTGGACTACAAGTAGATCACATGCACCAATGACATGCCTTTTTAAAGCTTTACCTTAATCCCTACGGAATGCTGTTACCGTGTTCACAATTTTATGAGCTTCCATGTTGACCAACAGTAGCTTACAAATCCATTCCTAGGATGATGTCAAAACCAATCATTTTGAATACTACCAAGCTTTTTGGTAAAACCCTTCCTTTTATAATGATACGACAGTAGTCTACTGTGTTTTTACTGGTTACTGCTTCAAGCTAACATAATATCCACATTATGGTACATAAAAAAATTTGCACCAAAACGATGGATATGTTTTCTGTAATTCAAACTCAGAGAGAGGAGAGAGAGCACACATATCGATTAGCTCTTTGAATGATTCAATCGGATTAGAGAGGAGAGTGCCTTTATGTGATGTGTGAGATGAGTTAAATACTTTGAGACAATAATAAGAGCTCTCCCAAATCTCTAAAACGTGATGTATAGTTTTACCGTCTACCTTACAACTTGATTTGTTATAATCACAAACATGTGCATTGAAACGTGATATGACAAACACATGTCTGGAAA
This sequence comes from Betula pendula, assembly GCA_900184695.1. Taxonomy (NCBI): domain Eukaryota; kingdom Viridiplantae; phylum Streptophyta; class Magnoliopsida; order Fagales; family Betulaceae; genus Betula; species Betula pendula. The sequence continues at coordinate 165,152 of FXXK01001034.1, forward strand.
CGTGATATTATGTTGAAATCTAGAGAATTAAAATATCCTCCATATATAATGTTATCTTGTTTTATTTGTTGATATATATAAGGAACACTGATTTCTCATAATTTCTTAAATTTATACTTTAGGCTACAAGTATATCACATACACCAAAGGCGTGCCTTTTTAGAACTTTTCCTTGGCCACCAAGGAATGTTGTTGCCGTGTTCACACTTTTTAAGAGTTTCTGCTTAAACCAACAGTAGCTTACAAATCCATTCCTCGAATGATGTTAAAACCAAGCATTTTGAATACTGCCAAACTTTTTGGTAAAACCCTTCCTTTTATAATGATTGGACAGTTTTCTACTTAGTTTCTACATGTTACTACATCAAGCTAACATAATATTCACATCATAATACATAGAAAAATTTGCACCAAGTCAATGGATGTGTTTTCTGTACTTCAAACTCAAAGATAGGAGAGAGAAAGCACATATCGATTAGCTCTTTGAATGATTCAATCGGATCAGGCAAGAGAGTGCCTTTATGTGATGTGTGAGATGAGTTAAATATTTTGACACAATAATAATAGCTCTCCCAAATCTCTAAAACGTGATGTATAATTTTATGATCCAACTTACAACTTGATTTGTTACGATCACAAACACATGCCTTGAAATGTGATATTATGTTGAAATCTAGAAGATTAAAATATCCTCCATATATAATGCTATCTTGTTTTATTTGTTAATACATAAGAAGAACACTCATTTCTCATAATTCCTTGAAGGTATACTTTGAACTACAAGTAGATCACATGCACCAATGGCATGCCTTTTTAAAGCTTTACCTTAGTCCCCAAGGAATGCTATTACCGTGTTCACTTTTTTTATGAGCTTCCGTGTAAACCACAGTAGCTTATAAAAAGCACACTCTCCTTTCCACAGACTCCACTCTTTTTCAAGCTATCAAACTCAACACCTCTCTTCTAAGCAACCTCTCAGCTTTCCTCTTTCTAGCTCTTAAAAGCTACCATGGCTCCCCCACCTCTTATATGCTACAAATGTCCTCGTTTCTTCAAGTCGCAAACGACATTGCTAACGCATCAGAAAGTTCGCCTCATTCTACTGTTTATGATTTCTTCATGAAAGATTATCGTCGTTCCTTCCCCATCGAAGTGGAGAGGGAAAACCATATGAAGAGCAACCATTAAGTGCTCGATATATATATATGTCACTTTTATGAAGTGTTTATCTTATCCAAACAATCATCAGCTATGTCACAATGATGCAGAAATTGATGGAGTCCAATACAAATTCTTCAGTTGGGTGCTGATAAAATTGTTGTTGAGATAACTTTCATCACAATTGGTGGATGGTAGACGTCTTGGAACAAGCTAGCGGTGTCCAACTAGAAGACACTTGTCAATAACATGGTATAGAAACTAAAAAATGACACAAGAACTATAGGGAATAAAAGTTTTTTTTTATTCTTTTTATGAAACTTTATAGATGTGAAGTTGATTAACTCTTGTATACAACAAGTATGTCTAAAAGCGCAACAAACCATGCCAAGGAGTCAATCTATAATGGACATAAGAAAGCATTTAAGACCAAGCCCGTCGGCATAGGACCTCTAATGACAGGAAGCCCATTTGCAAAGCTTGCTTTGCTGAGAAAGCAAATGGATGCCATAGATGAGCAAATATGGATAATAGAAGTGCTTCTTGGTCATACCCCACCGGAGACGACATATAGCAATGGTAGTTCATCTGATGAGTTGGTTTCGTTAGGAAGGGTAGGATCGATTGTGGACTCTAACTATGTGGAAATAAAGAAAGATCCTGAAGTGATCCCTAATAAAGGGATAATGAGCAAAGGAAAAGCCCATGCGAAGTGAAGAATGATTAGTGAGACCTTCAAAAGGTGATTTCATAATGAAGTCTGTTGTTTTCCCTTGTTAAATAAATAACGAGAATGTATGATATAAAAGATAAATGAATGTATAATAAAATGGCTTCTAAGACAACCTAAGTTTATGTTTTAATAACTGTGTTTTTGTTATGAATATAGGATAATTATTGCTTTGGTACATAACCATGCCGTCTAGATGTCATCCATTGTGCAATATAACCCAAGAAGCACCTCGTTATGAAAATAGTGATGATGAACTACCACCTCCACCTTCACCCCCACCGTTTTACAATGGAATGCAACCACCTTTGGCCCAATTCATGGTTGACACCATTAGACACTTTGCCAAAACAGTAGGACGAATTCCACAACCAATTGAGCGGGGTGGGCATCTAGGTTGCCCAATACGCGACTTCTCTAGTCGCCAATTCCGGTTGTTTGAAAGTATAGTAGAACCAAGTGCGGCGGAAGCTTGCGTCACTGATATCCATGTATTATTTGAGACTCTTGGTTGTATCAATAAACAAAAAGTTTGGTATATTGGGTTAAAGCTTACAAGAGAAGCTAGGAGATGGTGGAAGTTAAGAAAATTGCTGTTATCGAAACTGGGAAATGAAGTTGAAATTACTTGGAATCTATTTAAAACGGAATACAATAGGTGGTTCTTTCCTAGGGCTCAAAGACAGCTAAGTGCTATCAAGTTTCAGAACTTAGTCAAAGGTAGCATGACTGTAACGCCCCGGCAAAATAATTTAACTAGTAAATGATTTAGCGATTTGCCTCCTAGCCTTAACCTCTCTCAGATTAAAATTCAGAGGTCATACATTCTCAAAAGAGAGAGTCTACAACTGAAGACTTGTCACTTACATAAATAGAGATAGTAACTAATAAACCCACAACCATATTATACTAGAATAATTGAAAAAAAACATCATAGCATAAATATCATAAGTCACCAAATGTACGGTCAACAACCAGCTATTAAAATACTACGAGAAATTATATCATAAGTTCTAATAACATGATAAGAGCCCTATCTTCAAAAGATAAAACATATAAACAATGTATATCATATCATGACGAGATTCTTCTCCGGCTCTCCACATCCTGATCAGCCATACAGGGTTTAACTCTTCAAAAATTACCTAGAGAATGTCCTCCAACAGGATAGTACTCTTCAAGTGTTTCGACATCGTCTAAACTAACTATAAAACAGCACATATTTTACAGGTGAAAAAGATACAAGTGTAAGTCCACGACTTAGTGAATAATAATCCACATGTTATACATATTATCATTTTGTGAACTCAGTTTATAAATTACAAGCAATAATGATGTCATATATATATATATATGATATGTTAACAATATGGCCTACTCGAGACATTACCTCCTCTCCACAGGGTTTGAGTGCCCTAAAGACATCTAAGTACAATTTCGATGCCCAAAATATTGTACAAACATATCGTCTCATACTAACAGTCCAACCTCGGATGGCCCACACTACTAATTAAGCTGTAATAGTGACCTCACTCAAAGAATGGTGTGCTAGTCACACAAACTAACCATTGAATCTAAAACCCACATAACAATAAATCATTTGACCATAGGGCTAACATGTAATAATAGTAAGCTCATGGTCGTTTTTTTGTACAAAATGATGTACCATGTCATAAGATGCAATATTAATTTTTCACTATCTTTTATATGTATGCATTTTACAAACTCATTATTTCATTATCTTATTAATTACAACCATTTTTACAAAATGGAGTTCACAGTTGATCAGAAATAGGTATTGTATGTGAATTTTAAACATGCATGTTTCGTACATCAAAATAATCATACTTATGCGAAAAAATAACAATAACAAGTATTCGTGTGAGTTTTACTCACTTGTGTCGTAGGGATCCACCAAACAGTCCTCCGAATATCGTCCCACTTCCAAATTTGAGAAAGGATCTACTCATTAGTCCTAAAACTAGGCTAAAATCATTTATAGGCCTTAAACTAACCAAAACTAGCATTCTGCCCGAGACACAAACGTTGGTGTAGGGCACAAACATTTCTGTGTCGAGTAGAAGGCTATTTTTTGTTTGTAAGCCTTCTTAAACCTCCAATCAACACTCTTTAAGGTCAGTACAAGGTTCCTAAAGACAGTAAACATAAACTATAACACGAACATGCAAAAATGAAGAACGTCTAACAAAATCATTCTATAGAAACCCAAAGCTAAACCTCTAGTTACAACTATACACCATCTCTCAACAAATAATTATGAACCATAAACTAAGAACATGAAAATAAGGCAATAATAACATTGAGGAAAGAAACTATGGTTGAGAGATTACCCCGCTTTGAAGAACAAAGCTCGAGTTCATTATCTCCTTCAAGAATCTCCCTCACCCACACACACTATTAAAAAATCCTTTCAAACAAGGTGAAAATGTGCTAAAGAATCGAGAGATGAGGTATATTTATAAAGAGATTCAAGTGGGTAAAGACTGTTGGGCAAATTCAATATCTGGGCTTACACAAACGTTGGTGTACTAGTTACAAACGTTCGTGTGACACACATGCAGAGTGTGTGTTACTTGCTGCGTAGAGATGAACAGTGCTATACGACACATGCATGAACTTTGGTGTGTACTGTGTACATGAACATTCTTGGCTTTACATGAACATTTGTGTGAGCATAAATGTTCAAAAATCTAGCCTAAAGTAGCTCTTTTTGTCTCATTAACCTTAATCAAGGCTAACCTAATCTTGGTTAATTCTTCGAGGTATTACAATGACGATAGAACAAGACTCCGCCAAATTCATGGAATTGGCAAGGTTCGCTCCTAACTTAATTCCGGACAAGGAGTCGAAAGCTGAGCACTTTGAGAATGATCTCAATCCTCGAATCAAAGAAAGAGTCTTATGCCATGAGATCAAGGACTATGCTAGGTTGGTGGATGTGGCGTCTCTTTACTGAAAGGGGAATTCGTGGGTCAACAATAGCCCACGATCTGAAAAAGTGATCAACGCAATAGACATCGTATCCAGCAAAAATGTTGGCAATAGGAGGAAGTTCCAAGCCAACTACAAGCAAGAGTTTTTCGTCAGCACTAGGAAACCAAAGACCTCCCTGTAACAAATGCGGGAAACTGCATGTCAGAGATTGTAGAATGGGAGGCACAAGTTGCTACAAGTGTGGTAAGTTTGGAAATTTCCTAAGGAATTGCCCTATGAATGCTACTGGTGGATTGAAGCCACGAGGTGGTGGATTTCAACAACAACATCTTGCCCAAGCACGGGTATATTCGCTTACCCCTAGGAGTGCGAAAGTTGAAGAAGAGGAATATGTTGATGTGGCAACAAGTACCATTCCTTTATTTGGTAGCCTAACAAGCATACTTTTCGATTCTGATGCCATGTAGTCTTTCATATAATCTACATATGTGAAACCCTGTGATATGAATACTCAACTTCTAAAACGAAACATATATGTAGTCACACTCGTTCTATGTTCGTTAAGTCTCAAAGTCCTCAAAGCAAAGCGCTCTTGTACCAAGTTGTAACGCCCTTCCTTTTAATTATAGAGGCGTAAGTGGTGATATCTGGTCAACCACGTGACATTATTACATCAAAGATAATAAAATCTCGCAATGGAATATATACGTATTTACTTTTTTATTTTTATAAAAGAGAAAGATAATCCTCACATGACACTTTAAAGCTGTCTAAAATACCTCAAAGATAAATAAATATGAACATTATACTATTACATATTAAATACACGCTAAAAGGTAACATATGTGCCATAGGCGGCACTTTTACAAATGTAACAATAGTAATCATAAAATACAAAGAAAAACAACACATAGGATGTAAGTCTAATATTGTGATAAAGAGGCAAAAGATAGTGTGGCGACTTAATTTCATAACACGTACTAATTTTTTTAAAAAAATAAAACCGCATCACCACAGAGGCATACATACATACAAAGTCATCATCAACTTATAACATGAGCATATCACATTAGAGTTAACATAACATTGTAGCGGAAACTAAAATAAACATAACTGTGAGAGCAACATAACATAAGGAGCTAACACAACTATATAAAACAGTTTTAACATGAGTTCTATACATTAAACAAAATGATAACAAAAAGCCACATACGGCTTAACCAAACTATGTCAACCTATTCATATATACAACACATTAATGTACAACAAAACTAGACTAACACGAGTCTATACAAAATACCAATAGGCGCGCATCGCCCTTAATCATAATCCCCCAAAAATGCAACCAGTAGATCATCATCCAAATCGTCAGCACCTGCATCAACAGTAATGTCTAAGTGTTCATAGAGTTAACCATGATCGCGCATGCAAAAATATGAGTCCACAGGCTGAGAGAGTATAATCATCACTAAGTTTTTACATTGACCTAATTTTTCATTCTCTACTTAGTTTACAATAAAAACTATATTTGATTTACAAAACATTTTTCAATAAAACATGGCGTAGTTAATGAAGCAAACATCATAGTCATGAAATCATTTGAAACATACTACTTAGCTGTGAATGTATGCATGTGCCCCAAAATACACTTGGTTACACATATATATAAATGCATCTATACATCACTTTGTGCATATATGTCTTAGCTATACAAATATTTTTGTATTTTGTTCACCTTTGTCTCGTACTACATACAGTCATACATATGAAATTATCATATGCAAACCAGCTATAAATGTATCAATATGTTCTGTTCTATTCAAACTCATATGTATATCGATACATCTAGCATGAAATCTTATAAAACATAATACATATACGTCATCAAAACATAAACGTGCAATACATGCTTTCATATTCGTATCTTTCATTCATTTATTCTCATCACTCTAAGGACTTGTCCTTGGCGGCTTTCTTTTGGATATCCATCGCATTACATACATAACATAAATACATGTGGTAGTGAGAGCTGGCTCCATCACTCCTTTCAAGGACTTATTCTCCATACATAACATTAGCATCATCATCATCATCATTTACATCTTTACAGCATAGAGGGCTTGTCCCCAGAAATCTATCTCATACTGTGATGCTGAAGACTTGTCCCAATTCATTTAATCTCATATGTATTTCTTCTCATGTTCATGATCATGCTATAAAACATTTCATTTTTTCTTTCATATATGTTCATGCCACATTTAACATCATTTCATACTTTATCAAATCATTATTCATAAAATATATCTCAACATAATCAATGCATCAAAATAATATCATAATCTTATTAACACAATATAGGAGATCGGCTCGATTTTGACATAAGCTTAACATATTTAGCATTTATAAGACATCTATAGTATTTATAAAACCTTTGAAAGCATAAAAATAGTATCTTCTTTTCAGTGAGTAAAATACTCACATAATTCTGCTTGCTGCTTAATAAAAATGACACCAATACAGTAGCCTGCCCTTCAGAAGCTGCAATACAACATTGCATGTGAACGTTTTCATCCATAACTCAAAATACCATTCTAAGTACACATAAGTGCTCACCATCTCACAAGCACAAAAACCCAAATGACTCGTGGCTTAACGGAATTCGAAATACGAACCCATAAGCTACAAAAGCTAACCCATAGAGATTATCTATGGTTAACATGTAGAATCACAACTAAACACAACTAAATATAACCAAACTTAACACTTACCTCAAAGATGCGAAGTCACGGCTCATGAAACTTCGATCTAACATGAAAACCTTCCAAATATACTAAATCCTAAGACAAACAACCAAGATTAAGCAACATATAAAGTGTGTAGCTCAATCTTGAGAGAATAATCATAGGTTTGAGAATTTACTTCAAATGAACGGTATAAACGATGATCTAACACTGAGGAATGCGCTTTTGGCGCTATAAATCACAATCTAAGCTCCAAAGGATCACAATCTTAGGGTTTATGTAAAACTCTAGGAGAGAGGGGAGAGCTCAAACCATTGGAAATAAGAAAACGTGAGAAAATGAGCTGAAAAATCGTATTTCAACTATTTCTAGTAGACGAGTTGTGAACGAGAGTTACTAACTGAACAATAACAGGATCCATTCTGATGGAATGCAAATGAATAGCGAATGAGAGTTTTTGACGGAACAGTAATAAGCCTGTTCAGATGATGTGCAAGCGAGACCTACTACCAGGGCTTGTTCGAATGAACAATGAACGGGAAGTGAACGAGACTTTTTTGTAAGGCTCCCGTTTGGACGAAAACACCATAGTCCGAATGCTAAACAGGAAATCTAAATTTTTTTTATAGGATTTTTTCAAGTGTTTATTTTTTCTACTTTTAATTACCTTTTTACCCTAGTTTATTTACATGATTAATTTCATAAGATCCTCTAATTACATCATGGGTATAATAGATAGCCTTATCCATATATTTCAAGATCGGCATAAGAACCCTAACCGTCTTGATCATCCTCCTCCATTCCCTCACATTCATCTATGTGACTATGGATATTCATATTACCACAATGACATGGTAATTAAGTGAGTCAACTGTTTCAATAAAATAAATGATTAGTGATTTCTTTATGAGAAAATATTAAGAAAATATCATCATCAAATGATTATAGTATCATCTAAACAAATCTCCAAACAGAGATCATTTAATATAGCTGATAATATAAGCACCAAAGAGTTGAATGATCTCATATAACCTTATGTCATTATATATGTAAACATTTCATGGTCCATAGTCATGAAGTAAATATATATATACATTTATAAAGCAATAAAATAATAATGGATGCAATGACAATTTATGCATAATCTTTTTTTTTTCTTTCACTCTGTTTGTTTAGAGTCGACATTCGATTAACGAATATTTTGGAAGCCGATACTCCTACCATATAAAGCTTATTTGTTTGCTGTTAGAAGACTATGGTCCCAGCCGATTGAAAGCCTCTATTTTTAGACTCTCAACCTTATTATCATTAAATATTTCACGGGAGCCCACAGTCCCATTGGCAGCCATCTCACCCCATGCTACTCACCAACTTCATTGTTAACATATTTCATTAGTCACAACAGTATACACAATATGCATCATTCACATGCATACATTTAAAGCAGTTGATAAATAAATCTACAATCATTATATTATGAAAATCACTATCATTCCTCAGTAACTAATTTATACTTACACTTTACTACTTTCAAAGAATATCCACACAAGTGATTACTACAACACAATTTTGTACATGTGATAATTGTAATGACCTAGGAAATTTAATTAACTTGTAATTAAATTTATGGTTCGTTTTCCAACCATAATTGCTCAGATTAAGACTTAGGTGTTACGCCCAAGAACTTAAGTTAAGAAATTATGAAATCACCTTAAAAATGTAAGGCGTAATAATAAGGCGTAAGTGGAAATCTCTCATTTCGCACGTGACGTTACGACATCAGAGATAGAATCACGCAGCGGAATATAGTTTTTTTTTTTCTTTTAATAACACAAGGAATAACTCTCACATAACACATTGAGCTGACTGAATATACCTCAATTTAAATAAATATTAACATTGTGCGGTTACATAATAAATACATTAGGTGCATCAAATAAAGATAAGTGCCACAAACAACACAATAGCAAACATAATTAAAAGTGTTAATACATGTCATAAAAAGCGGTACATAGCAAGAGATAGATTAAACGTAATGTCTATCATCATATTGAGGCAACAAGTAGCTTTATCAAAATTGATCAAAACTGGCAAGAGGGTCCTGATCCTCTTCCTCCAATCCTGCATCATAGTCTATGTAAATATGGCGTTACCATATTTACATAGACAAACAAGTGAGTTCCACTGTTTCAATAAGTATAAAAGTTACTGGTTTATTGTTGTATTATTAATGACAATCATGCAATTTCCGTATTATTCATGCAATGCATCACTCTAGAGGACTCCAACCTCTCGGCTAATAGGGGACTCCAACCCCACGTTTACGAGTTATAGGGGACTTTAACCCCACGTTTACGAGTTATAGGGGACTCTAACCCCACGTTCTCACTTTACTAGCAGTACTGAGGAATTCAACCACCAGACTGAGGATTTCACCCACCTATTATAATCTTTCAGCACTGGGGACTCCAACCGCCAGTCTGGGGACTAGAACCCACATTATTATTATCTTTCAGCACTGGGGACTCCAACCACCAGTCTGGGGACTTGAACCCAAAATGTATTAATGTCTTTTATGATCTGTTTTGGAACAACAATAAAATTAAGACAATATGCAATATCATATTCATGCGCATATAAACAGTTGATAAATAAATCAGCAAGTATTATCTTATTAGAACCAGTATCATTTCTCAGTAAGTACTTCCATACTTACACTTCACTGAAATGGATTCCTGTACTTCGTTTCCTGCATTTAAGTCATATTCATACAAAATAATATATATTAGTTTCTCTTTGAGACTGTTGTTGTTTTTGGGCCCTCAACTTAATATTTTTTGCATAAAATAGATATAGTAACTCTATCACTATAAATAATGAGTTTAAAAACACATGGGCGGCATAACGGCATAATTATGAATAATTCATATAATATCTTTATAAAATTTTGGCAGAGTAACAACATTAGTATAACTAATGTTTAAAAATGTTTTAAAACTTTGGGCAGCGTAACGGCACATTTATGGAATATCTAATTAAATTTGAGCATTATAACGGTGTTTTGATAATTTAAATAAACAATGTATATATAAAAGGAGCTTAAAACTTTGCTTAAAATATTCTTCAGATATAAAACTATACACTTAAAGTAAAAATGAAAGCTCTTAACTTTAATCACTTACCTAGAAAAGCCACAGATGAAGGCTTAGCAAAGCTTAGCTTTATTCTTCTCTCTCTCTCTTCTCTTTTCTTTCTTCTCTCTTTTCTCTCTTTTCTTCGGTTTGAAAGTTAAGTTGCTGAAGAACGAAAGAGCCTTACTTCCTATTTATAATACAATTAAAGGCCAAGATTTATCCTTTTATTTTGTTATCTACGGCTGAGGTGCATGTTTCATTTATTACAAAATTTTATCTCTTATCTTATCTGCATGCAAGGATACCATTCGTTTAATCCATCCCATAATTTACTCTAATAGTGTGAAAGCATTAAAGAGGGTGACGTGAGGTGTGCAGGTTCCTCCCCCCTCCCTTCTTTATCCATTATTATATTATATTTTATTATTTTATTGTTTGTTTTTCTTTTGATTTTTCTTTTGATTTTCGTCCAGCCACTGTGCTGGGTGGTTTGGACGAATTTTCGTTCCCTTCCTGAAATCTGAAAATCATGAAATTTGGAGGGTAGATAGAGGACTACGAGACGAGTATTTTGGCTTTTGAATCGGCCAAATCAGAGTTCGTTTGACCCTATTTTCATTATTTTTAGTTTAAAGTTCATTTACACTTTCCATTGTACTAGAGTCTAAAAAGTGTTTCAATAGACTTCAAATTTTTACCATATATTCTATAAATACTACATATAGATAGAGAACTAAGAGACGAGTATTCCGAATTTTGAGTTAATCAAATCGGAGTTCGTTTGACCCTATTTTCATTATTTTTAGTTTAAAGTTCATTTACACTTTCCATTGTACTAGAGTCTAAAAAGTGTTCCAATAGACTTCAAATTTTTACCATATATTCTATAAATACTACATATAGATAGAGAACTACGAGACGAGTATTCCGAATTTTGAGTTAATCAAATCGGAGTTCGTTTGACCCTATTTTAGTTTAAAGTTTATTTACATTTTTCCTTGTACTTGAGTCTAAAAAGTATTCCAATAGACTCTAAATTTTACTATATGTTCTATAAATACTCATAAAGTCCTTATAATCTTCCTATATGTACTTATTGTATTATTGATTGGTCTTAAATTCCAGTTTAAAACTGTTTTATTCGAGATTTAAAATCTGGGGCGCTACAGTCACTGTCGAACATTTGACACTAAAGGTTGAATGCTTGTTCTTGAGGATCAAACGTTCGCCCTAGAATAGTGGAACATTTGATTATGGCCAGAATGGTTAAATGTTACTAAAAACTTCTCAAAACTTAACCATGACTAATCCTATGTCTAACACAATTCCAATCATCATAATGGACACATTTCTAGAGGTAAAACACCAAGTTAGGCATTTAATAAGACTATTTGGGAATTTAACGAATAAAGGTTTTCAAATTCTCGTCTTATACTTAAAAAAAACAAGATATGTTTATCAATAACGTAAACAATAAATTACAATACAAAGGAAGGTGTGGATTTTCAAAGGTTACCTTTGGAGAGGATAATCTTCTTCAAAAAGAGCCTCATTCTTAGAATTTCTCTCTTACTCTTTAAAAATGGAGTTCTAGAGGATTTGGGGCGGATTGGGGAGTTTTTTGAAGGGAAGGGGTGTCATTTACAGAGGGAAGGGGCGAGCTGCTAATCTCTTACATCAAAATGTTTTTTCAGACATTATTGAATGTTTGATATACTAGTACTAAGTGGTCATAGGGTTTTTTATCGAATGTCTGAGAAAAAGATCAAACGTTTGATCTACTATTCTGACACATGTTCTGTGCATTCGCTGACTTACAAATAACGTGACTGTATTATTCATTAAACATTTGATAGTGGAGGATCGAACGTTTGATGATTGTCCTTTCTCAAAAATAATATTTTATACTTAATAAAATTAGTGGGTGTTTTTATTTAAAACATTTGCTAAATATTTCAAAACATCATTTTAAATATTTCGGGGTATTACAATAGTGAATTAGTGTATAATTGCTAAAAAGCTTATTTTAACACTTTCGTCACTTTTGACTTTTAAATAAATTACCTTAGTTTCCTAATGTCATTTAGACCTTATGATGCCAAACAAAAATAGGTAATAGCATTCCACATATTTTCATACGGGCATTACTAAGACATTCATATAGTTAATGCCTAAAATATTTTTAAAATAAAACGGGCATTATAACAACATTAGTATGCTAAAAATTTAATAATTTTATATAAAAATGAACATAGTAACTCCATTAGTATAAATAATGGTTATAATATTTTAAAAATACATGGACAACAAAACGGCATAATTGTTGATAATTCCTATTATACCATTTGTAAAATTCGGCAGAATAACAACATCAGTGTAACTAATGATTTAAAAATATTTAAAACTTTAAACAGTGTAATGATGCATTAATAGAATACTCAATTAAATTTGGACATTATAATAGTATTTTTGGTAAATAAGTACACAACTTTTGAACATAAATTTTAAAAATACTCTTTAAGCATATATTAAACCTAAAACAACATAACAACTTCTAAACTACAAAATTTAAAAAGCTATTGTTTTGAAAATTTACCAAGATGCTTCTAAATGAGGTTGGAACCCTTGAAATAAAACTCAAAGCTTTTACGAAGCATTCGGCCGAGAGAGATGATAGCGAGAGCTTTGAGCTAAAAGTGTGAGAGTGACGTATGTTTGGGTTAGTATTTATAAAGAATTCAAGGGCTACGATTTCTTTTCAAGTTTTGATCTTAAGGGTGGGGTTTACTTCATTAATGGCCAGCATCATATTTTTGTTTCCCAACACATGGTACGTATCTCACTCTTCATTTATTACGTATAGTCCCATATCTTCGTAAATTCTATTCTAACTAACAATTGTCTTTTGTGTATTTACAAAAAAAAAAAAAAACAATTGTCTTTTGTCTTTAAAAGTAAAACTAAGTTACATTTGAGGCCAAATTTACAAGAAGAGGCCATAAAGAAACAGCCAACCCATTGTTGGACGTGGGTGCTGTCATGGCAGTCCAAGGTATTTTCGTCCAGCCTTAGGGCAATGTACATTGGGTGTGTTTTCGGATCTTTATTGAGATTCAAAAATCATGAAATTTGGAGGATCGATAGAAGACGCTAAGAAGATTATTTTTGGATTTTGAATTGATCAAATCGAAGTTCATTTGATCGTATTTTCATTATTCTCTAGTTTAAGGTTTATTTACACTACCCATCAAATTGGAACCTTAAATGTGTTTCAATTTACTCCAAATTTGTATCATGTGTTCTCCACACATATAATATAGAGTAGTAAATTTTTTTATAGAAAAAATATCTTAAGAATTGATTCCTAACTTTTAAGTCACATATTTGAGTAGTAAAAGAAATAATATATTATCTCTTATAGAATATTTTTAATTTTCTTAATCCTTCTAAAAATATTTTATGATCCTAAATAATTATTTTTTTGAGCATCACATAAAAATCGCAAGCCAAAGGATCCTCCAACCATTCGGCAAGAGTTGGATAAGGGTTAGATTCTGGTGGGCTAGGATAGATAGAATCTTCGTGGGTATAGGGAACCTCAACCTAGCTTTCAAAACTTCCTCATGAAAGCATACCTTATTTACGCCAGCAAGGAGGATGACTCTTCGTTCTCGCGAGTGGCCTACAACGACATAGTGAGGGGTATATTGTTCTTAGAATGAAAATCACTCAAGTCGTCCTACTTGAAGAAAGAATGCTAGTGATCCCCCTCGAACACTCTAGTTGAAAGGGAGTAGGGTTTATGACAGCAGTAGAGTGACCTTTTATAATGCCCCGTCGAGTACTAATTAAACCATGGTTGACGTGAGGCACCTCCCGAGACTCATTTACTAAGTAAACAAGTTCCAAGTGATCTAACTCACAAACACAACAGAAGAATCATAACTTGAAGCAAGATAACACAACTAATCCAATACATTAATCAAAACATCATCAAATATTATCCAGAGCAAAAGCTAAATCTCTTAAAAATAATAACTTAAACCATAACATTACAATTCCCAATATTAACCTCAAACCATCAACATGAAACTAAACTCCAAATATAAGTAAAGTCTCAAAACAACTTCAAACTTAAGGACGAGTCTTAATCAAATAAGTCAAGTAAATAAGCTCGACCATATCATCACGGGCATCATCATCTCTATCCTAAAGATTTTGCAGGAAATCTATGCCTAGCACTTCAAAGATAATCCTAATTATGTCCTCCACAAGTACATACCGTCTCACTGGGTTTGTCATCTAACTGTTGACTATCTGCAAAACACCAAAGTATTCTATACGTGGAAAGAAATATCAAGTATAAGTTTACCACTTAGTGAGATAAAATCACATTGAAACAATTATATAATCTATAAAATCATAGTTTTGCAAAAGGTTTTTTCTTCATTAAAACATAACATCGTGTAAGACAATTGATGGCAGTTAAAAAATATGCAATGCAATATAGATATATCAATACATAATAATTTTCATCATACCGTCATAGCTCAACTCCATATGGTCTATTTGAACCCTTACCCTTTCTCGTTCGGGTTTGCGTATTCTTAAAAGAACCTCTAGTCCATACCGGTGTCCCGATGTGCACAAACTAGTGGTCATCATACAACAATCGGACTAGGTCTGACTTCGGGTGACCCATGTTGCTAGATAATGCCGTAAAGTCATGACCACCATGCGAACATGATTGCGTTGGTCACTCAGTTGACCTCTTAAATCCAATGACAAAACATAACTAAATTAGACCATAAGGCGTTGCCCGTATAATGGAAGCCCATGACACAAGGTCATATCAACTAAATGCACTTATTTTTATTGTATTTTACATGCATGCATGATATAAAATACTTACACAATTTTAGTTCATCTCATAATCTCAATTACATCATATGCGTAGATAAGAGAGTTCACATGTTCATAAAATAGAGTTCGTGCAATAAAATTCATGCATGTTTTCTCATTCATATTAAAATAGTATATTGTAACCATGCCAATCACATAATAGTATCCATGTGAGATTCACTCACCTGTGTCGTGAGAAAGTCCTCAAAATCGACATGGTACTCACCAAGATGATCCTTTACAAAAACCCTAATGTTAGACAATTCTACAGGACCAAAGACATTGACCTAAGACCTAAAAACTAACGAAACAGGATTTTGGAAGGGGGTAGGATCGATCCTAGACCGGCAAAAATGCTTCCTAACGCATCTAGAATGCTCCCAAACCCTAAAACGAATCCTAAGGTCACTAGAATGATTTAGGATTTAACCTAATCAAATTCTATGGCCTAAAACTCAATACAAACTGTTAAATATCAACACTAAGGTCCCTAGACAATAAGATAACAGTAACAATATAGAACGCGAACTAAAACTCAAGAACAACTCAAAAAGCCTATTGACCTATGGAATAAAATAAATCAAACGATGAAGATTGATGAAACCAATTATCTCACTCATTTTGCGAGACTTAGAAACTCCAAAAAACCACCAAATCGAAGAAACAACACTCTAACCTCACAACGACAATCTGACAGTATCCTTGCACCTTGGAATTTGTGCAACATTGTTTGGTGAAGGTTAAATGTGAATTTATAGAGTTTACGACCACACAATGATTTCAGAAAACCCTAAAATCGCATTCTGACGCAAGATGATCGATCCTGGAAAAGGGATGATCGATCTTGAGGGTTTCTAGCCTTGAGGATCGATCCTCCTGTTTCTGATTTGAAGGTCCTTCCAAAACCCAGAAACCCCTTCAAACCTCTCAAACTCGACTTCTACTAACCTTAGGATTCAAAATACTCAATTTCTTAAATAGGGTTAGGATTAGGGAGATGAGAGGTTACCGAAAATACCCTTTATCAAAATCGATGATCTACTCCCCATGAACTAACTACACGCAACCCAGTTGAAGGGTGACGTGTGGTAGGACCATACGAGGAAGGCGTGGCCTTCAACTAGAAGGAACATGGTTCAAAAGGAAAGGTAAACACTTTAATCTTTTTTAAAAAGTACACACTAATTCAAGAGCTTCTTCCTCTTAAGGGATGAGATTTTTTTTTAAAAAAATCTTTACTAAGTTAGGCATTAGAGGTATCATTCATCAGCCCACCCCAACAACCCTTTAAAGCTATTCTTCCTAGTGATTGCTGGTTCCCTTTAGGAGAGGCTTGTGCAACTTTCAGCTTCATCAAACTTTAATGCTAAATATAAAAGATAATAGATTAGATTTTTTGTAAGACATTTAATATTAAAAGAAAAAGAACATCATTTAATACCTGAAAAATAAATAGGTAAAAAGGAATCCTTACTAAAGACACATTTCTTTAGCATATAACATAAACTTGATTCTTCCCCATAAATCATAATAAAATAAATAAACAACATTGTCTCCAAAACAAAATGAAAAATAGAAAAAAAAATTATATTTTTAAGATGTGTCTCTTAACACAAGAACAAAAAAAAAAAAAAAAAAAATTAATAAAGACATTTTTGAGATGTGATGAAAGCTTATCTTATTTGATATTTAAAAAAGTCATAGTCCAGGGTATTTTTGAGATAATTTCCGAGTCAACATGCCAAAACAGATAACACCTCAATTTTTTTTTATTTTTATTTGGAATTATTTTACTTATTCCCTTAAATTGTCACTCATTTTACAATGTCCTCCAAAGTTCAAAACCTCTCAATTTAGTGTATCGAACTTTCAATTTTTTTTTAATTTACCCAATTTATCAGGATTTTCTGTTAAATCATTTCAAAATTTTCAAAATGCATTTTCTATTTTTTTAAAAAAAAAATGAAAAAAATTACAATGTATTAAGTGTTGATCAAAATTTAACATAATTTATAAAAATATTCATGCCTAAATCATTAAAAAAAAATTATGCAGTTAAAAATAAAAAAAAAACCATTTAAAGTGTAACCTGTTTTGATGCGTTGACCCAAAGATTTATTTCAAAAATACCTGAAGTCTACTTAATACTACTTAATACTTATCGTACATAAGAAGGAGATTAAAAGCTTTGACATTTATGAAAAAGAAAAACAGAGTTGGCAACTTGGCATCATTTATGAAAGCCAGCTTGTTTAATAAGTCGCAAGAGTTTGAAATTCTAGGTCGAGCTCTTGTTGAGCAAATGTTAAGCACTTCATGGTAGGGTCTGACACAGACTGCAGTCTAATTTTGGACGGACAGTAGTCTCCTTCAAATTGTGTTGTCAATTCAATTTAAAAAAAGGGATTTAACCACTTAACTTTTATCATTAAAGTTTTAAATTTTTTAATTTAATGTATTCATTTTTTAATTTTATACTACAGTTAAATTTTTTTTTGTTATATCCTATATTCTTATTAAGATAGACGGCAAAGTTTTAAAAATATTTTTTATTTTTTATTTTTTATAAAAAATTATAAAAAATCAAGTATTAGTCAGAATTTAATAAATTTATAAAAATATTAATATCTAAATCTATTTTTTTTTTTAAAAAAACATTAATATTTAAAAATTTTGAAATGAAAAATTCTAACATAATAGTGAAATTAAAAAAAAAGAAAAAAAAATTGAAGAATGAATACATTAAATTAATTTTTTTTAATTTTTAAAATATTTATAAAAACAGCAACAATTTAAGAGTTAAAGTAAAATTTCTCTTTTTAGAAATAATACGTGTCTTTTTTTTTTTTTTTAGAGTAATACGTGTTCTTTTTTTAATAACACTTATTTTTTGCATACTTCTTTAATATATTAAGAAAAAAAAAAGTCATTTTCACATGTTTGAAAATCACGTAATTTCAGAAACTGAATCCTAAATTTCACTTGGTAGAAAATTTATATACATTTACTAATTGGCTGTCCCACAGTCAAAAAGTGGTGCACGCAGTTTACCCTTGTAAAATAAGGGAAATACAACGCACAATAGCACTATGCCGGGTGGTGACAGAAACACGGCAGGCAGTAGTACTGGAGAGATAAAAATTTAGCTTCAGAAGGTGAAAAGTAAAAAAGAAAAAAAGAAAAAATAATAAAAAAAGGGCAAAAAAACACTAAAAATGTGAAAAAATATACTAGAGTGAGAGAAAAGAGATAGGGACTAGAGAGAGACAGAGAAAGAGAGATGGGGAAGAGCGAGGGCACTTTATTACCTTTTTTATGATGCACGCATCCATGGCAGAACAGAGAAGGGTACAGTGTACTGCAGCGACATAAGGGTTGAGGAAGAGATTAGAAGCACAAAAAAGCACCACCCCAAATCCTCCACTTCCTTCAACGGCAGCAAGGTTCAGAGGGAAAAAAAGGAGTGCAGCCTTGGAGAGAGATATGGAGCTCCAATGGATTTTCAAAGAGGAGTAGAGGGTATGGAGCTTAAAAGGAAGAGAAAAAACAAGGTGGTCGATAATAGCGGTAGGAAAAAGTTTTTCTGAAATGGGTTTCGTTTCTTTGAGATGAGGGATTCATGGCATGCAAGGAAAGATGGTGTGTCTGAGAGACTACTTGAGCTAACCCATATATTGGACTGTCATTGTTGTTCTTCGTATTCTGTTCAAATCTTGGGGTTTCTCTGATCTTTCAAGAGCTTTTTGAGGCCTTTTTTCTGGGTATGAGAGGGATGCCCTTTCAGCTACAGGGAAAGGGGGCCTTTGAAATCGCAGGTTTTGCTCCGATTTGTGCTTGGAACAGTAACAATCATAAGAAAGAAGAGCTTCTTGGGTTTGGGAGCAACAACAACAGCAGCAGCGGCGGCAACAACAACAGCAACGAGCCCACCTCTGTGCTTCATATGAGAAGAAGCCCAAGCCCTCCCACATCGGCATCGACTCTGTCTTCCTCTTTCGGCGGCGGCGGCGGCGGCGGCGGAGGAGGAGGAGGCTCCTCGGAACCCCCGCCTGCCGCAACCGCGCCCGAACACGGACCCACTCGGAAGGACGAATGGGCATCGGAGCTCCAACCGTTTCCGAGTGGACTAGAGGCGGTCACCGTTGGAGGGGAGAGATGCGCGCTTGGATTGGAAGACTGGGAGAGCATGTTATCGGAAACGGCGGCGTCGCCGAGCCACGGGCAGGAGCATTCGCTGTTGCGTTGGATCGCGGGCGATGTGGACGACCCGTCGTTCGGCCTCAAACAGCTCTTGCAGAGTGCAAACAATCCTCTCGATTTAGACGGCAATGCCGGGCTGGGAGTCGTCGATCAGGGCCCCGGCGGGTTCGAGCCCATGGGAGGCGTTTCGGGTACTGGTAATCTAATTACAAGCATTAATCACATTCCTAATCTTTCGGCTTACCCAGCTTCTGGTGGGCTTACAAATAGCAACTGCAACAGCAACGGTAACGGAAAGAATGGGGGTACAATTGTTCCAAGCTCTTCTGGGGTCGTAAATTACAAGGTTTCTAGTGGCGAGTTGAATAGCAGCAGCAGCAGCAATTGTAATATACAAAACCCAGTTTATAGTTGCTCAGCTAACGGTTTCCCTCTTCCAGTTACTTTGCCTTCTGGCATGATTTATCAGCAGCAACAGTTTGAAGGCCTAGATGACCAGAAGCCCCAGATTGTGAATCCGCAGGTGTTGTTTAACCAACAGCCACACTATCAAAATCCCAGCTTTTTTCTGCCATTGTCTTTTCCCCAACAAGAACAGCACCTCCTACAGCCTCCCAATCCGAAAAGACCCAACTGGGTTGGGTTGGATCCCCTCACTCCGATCCCGAAGATTGCTTTTGGCGATCCTGGGCACGAGTTTTTGCTCAGAAAACAGCAGCAGCAGCAACAGCCACAACATCTGGGGTTCTCTCCAGGAGTGCAATTTCTTCCTCAGCATCATCTTCAGCAACAAAAGCCACTGATGGTGCCCAAGCAGAAAATGGGACCTGGCGAAGAGGACATGGCCCACCAGCAGCAGCAGCAGCAGCAACAGCAACAGCAGCAGCAGCAGCAACAGCAACAGCAACAGCTTGCTTTGGTCGACCAGCTCTATAACGCTGCAGAGCTGGTAGTGACTGGGAATTTCTCACACGCGCAAGGGATATTGGCGCGGCTCAATCACCAGCTTTCCCCTGTTGGAAAGCCCCTCCACAGGGCTGCTTTCTACTTCAAGGAGGCTCTACAATTGCTCCTCCTTATGAACAACCCAGTCACCTCCCCACCCCCAAGGACCCCAACCCCATTTGATGTTATCTTCAAGATGGGCGCTTACAAAGTCTTCTCCGAGGTCTCGCCGCTTATTCAGTTTGTCAATTTCACCTGCAACCAGGCCCTCCTTGAAGCTCTGGATGATGCTGATCGTATTCATATAGTGGATTTTGATATTGGGTTTGGTGCTCAGTGGGCGTCGTTTATGCAAGAGCTTCCAGTGAGGAATAGGGGTGCCCCATCATTGAAAATCACTGCCTTTGCCTCTCCTTACACCCATCATGCCATCGAGCTTGGGCTTATGCGCGACAACTTAACGCAGTTTGCTAATGAGATTGGGATAAGTTTTGAGCTTGAAGTGGTTAACTTTGATTGCCTGGACCAAACCTCTTATTCCCTACCCATTCTGCGAGCAGCTGAGAATGAGGCAGTTGCAGTGAATTTTCCCATATGGTCTTCTTCCAATCAACCGGCTGCGCTTCCTTCTCTCCTCCGCTTTGTGAAGCAGCTCTCACCGAAAATTGTGATGTCCTTGGACCGAGGGTGTGATAGAACCGACCTTCCCTTCCCACAACATGTTGTAGAAGCTCTCCGCTCGTACATAAATCTCTTGGAGTCTCTGGATGCTGTTAATGTGACTTCGGATGCTGTGGGCAAGATTGAGAGGTTCCTTCTTCAGCCTAAGATCGAAAGCACTGTACTCGGGCGTCTCCGAGCCCCAGACAAAATGCCCCTTTGGAAAACACTCTTTGCCTCCGCTGGGTTCTCACCAGTAACATTCAGCAACTTCACTGAAACTCAGGCAGAATGTGTGGTGAAGAGGACTCCAGTTAGGGGGTTTCATGTCGAGAAGCGCCAGGCGTCACTTGTGCTATGCTGGCAGCGTCGGGAGCTCATCTCAGCTTCAGCTTGGAGGTGCTGAGGAGCAGCACTTGGACGAGCAGGGAGGTTGGTTTTTGGGCAACTCACAATCTACCACAGAGGTTCCAACTTACTTTTACTTTGATATTAAGTCAATAAATATTGAATTGTGTTGGTGGCACCTCTTT
This sequence comes from Betula pendula, assembly GCA_900184695.1. Lineage (NCBI taxonomy): Eukaryota > Viridiplantae > Streptophyta > Magnoliopsida > Fagales > Betulaceae > Betula > Betula pendula. Next base: position 187,110 of record FXXK01001034.1, read on the forward strand.
TGTGATTTAATCTTGTGAAATGTTATATTTGTGATGTGAGTCTCCTTTGCTCAATGTCCATCTAGTCCAGACAAACTTGTCTTCCTGGTAGTATTACAAATCTAACTGGAAAGTTAATTAGAATCTTATTTCCTTTGGACATTGATTTCTTTGCTATGTTATTTTGATCATTTATGGGGGAGCCTGCACTTTATTCTGCTTAAGTTGGCTATAATTTGTTGTAGACTTGAAGCTAGTGATGGAAAAAGAATGTAGCAGTATTTGATCTGTTTTGGTGGGTTTTTTGGGTAAATAATTCCCTGTGCTAACTTAATATATGAATTTAACTCCCACATGATGTTTGGCTTTATATTTTTTGTCCATAAACATGACACCTTTGGATCCGCCCAACTAAATTTTCTCATTCTAAACGGTAAATTTTCTGTTCTTAAACTACGAGAACTTTGTTCACACTGATTAAATTTAGGCAAAGGATATAGTTTTACAATGACATGGAAGATGTTGAGGGAAGAGGGTGTACTAAGAGTTAGAGGAGGCAAACCAAGCAAAGTATTGGGGAAATGAATGTCCATGGTGGAGAGTTTTATTTTTGGCTTTCAACTCCCACCATAAGAGTATAATATCCTGGTTTACTAGTATCTAGATTTCTAATGCTAACCGTGTGATTCCTCAAACAAATAAATGTATCTTGGGAACCCACTTACCTACCTTGTTCATAATTAACTGACATACCGATTATCTAACTCATCGAATATTCCCAGTTCTCTGGAGCTAACTTGTAAATAAGGTATAGGGGCTCTATTATAGTGATCATCCAGATGATCAATGTCTCTACTCAATGGGGTTAATTTTGCTTTATCCAGATTACTTGAAATTGATCACATAAATCTTTCCTCACTTCCCTTTAACTAGGACATATCTTACATCATATCATACATAGGTTGGTCGGTCTTTATGAATTTCTTATTGTCCTTGGACTGCCCTCTAGTTGGGTTAAGATTGTTAAATGACAATGATTTCTCTGATCTTGTGCTCTCCTGGGTGCTACATGTTCTCTGAATCTGTGTTATTCGAGATTAGCACAGAGGTGGACCACAATAACATTCTGGACTGACTTCACATGATCTTTACTCAGTTAAGAATCTTGGTATTAGGTTCTCTTGATGCAGTACTTGGGCTAAAGGTCCCGAAACACATGAAGTTAAAAATTTCATACTTTGGGCCCTCTTTCAGTTGATGATAGTGTGAGCTTGGCTCTATGTAGGGCTGTGCTTAAAATACACAATGGGAGTCTTTCTTTGGAAATTTTAGACAGTTGCAACTCACAATATACTGCTGTGTGAATACTACCCATGGAATTGTCACAATATCATCCTAACTTTTTATTGAACAGTTGTTACCTAATCTAAATTCTGTTTGCTAGGGACTGAATCCTCTTTAACACGCGAATTCCTTGTAGGGCTCTTTGTTTAATAGAAGGGTGTTAACAAATAAAAAAAGACATTAAAATACACGGTGGAAAAGTTTTGGAATTATCTCTAGCCATATTTGCTCAAGCAAAATAGAGAACTTCAGGAACAGAAACCTGAAGAAAAATTGTTAGTAGAGAAGAAGTGTCTTCAAACCTTTGCCCAATAATGACTTTTTAGATGGAATACATAGCCTCCGTATTTATAGGTTAGGTCAGAGATTCTCAATTAAAATTTTATCTTATTTCTCCTATAAAGGAATAAGGAATCAATTCCAATTATAATGTCACAGATAGTTCCTTATTTGGAATAAATTATCAAACACTTGTAATTGTGTTCAATTCAACCACTATAAATACATGTGGCATATGAGCCACACTTTAATATATTAGGGAATTTTATACATTCTCCCACTTGGCCCTTATGACACATAAATTCCTTATGGTATTGGGTTCTTCAATATGGTCACAACTTTATTTATTCCAACTATTTATGGAATGCTCCCATTCACATAAAGAATAATATACATGAATCATGACAATAATCATTAGATAATTGGTCATCCCTTCCATATATTACAATGTATAAGCCATTCGGGTCCAACTTTATTTATCCCAACAGATAGAAACAATACATTTGCCTAAAACTTTATAATAATAACTTTATGTCTATATACCAATTAGAGAGAAACTAAGTACAAAATGAAGTAATAACTCTCTTATGCTCCACAAATTTTATACTACTTTATCAGTTATATTTAGTCATGAGATCTGCAATCATTAATTTAGTATTTATATGCTCAATAGGCACTTCATGTCTCATCATGCTGTCGCTTGCATTGAGATACTTTATGTCGATAAGCTTACTTTTGCTTCTACTCTTATCATTCTTATAAAAGAAAATTGTTGTAGAATTATTGCAAAAGATCTTGATAGGTCTCACTACAAAATTGACAGTCTTGTGACCTTTAATAAAATTTCTCAACCTTAATGCATGTATAGTGGATTCATAGCATAAAATAAATTATGCTTCTATGGTAGGTGTAGTAACTATAGTCTTCTTACTGTATCTTCAAGATATAGCCCATCCAACAATAAAAAATATATATTTTGAAGTAGACTTCTTATTATCTATATATTCAGCAAAATTTGAATCTGAATAATCAACTACTTCCAAATGGTTTGTGTATCTGTAAGTTAAGTTGTAGTCCTTGGTTCTTTGTATATACCATAAGACTTTTTTTGTAGTTCTCCAATGTTCCCAATTTGGATTGCTTTGGTATTGACTCAATAGTTCTATTGCGATCTAATGTCACGTCTAGTGCAGACTTATGAATACATTAGGTTTTCTATTGCAGGTGCATATGGAATACTTTTTACCTGCTCTTGTTCCAATGCATTTTGGGGACATTAATCTTTACTATATTTATCTCCTTCAACAATATGTACCAATGCAGGTGCACGATCCTTCATTCTGAATGTTAGCAAAACATTTTCAATATAGACCTTCAGAGACATTCTTAATATTTTTCATTTTCTGTCTATGTGAATCTCTATGTCAATGACATAAAAAGGCTTCATCCAAGTATTTCATTTCAAAGTTTTGTAAGTGAAATTGTATGTGGCAAACCCAAACCATTGATTGCAAGCGAAATATCTATATATAGGACTAGAAAGATAACTTTACTTTCATTGACCTTAAAGTGTACACACTAATCAATAAGGTTTTCAATAAAACAATATGTATTAATAACCTTGTAAAATGTTATATACCACTAGTGGGAGGCCTGTTTTAGCCTATAAATAAATTTTCTTAATTTGCAAGCCTTTTGACTATTATCACAAAAACATTTAGGTTGTGTCATGTAAAGCTCCTCCTTAAGATACCTATTCAGAAAAGTTGTTTTCATATACATTTAATGTAGCTTTAGATCAAAATAAGTTACTAATACAATGATAATCTTAAATGAATCATTCTTAGATACCATAGATAATTTTTTATAACAGCTAATGCTTTCCTTTTTAGTAAAACTATTGGCTACAAGTTTAGCTTTATATCATTCAACTTTGAGGCCATGGAGAGGTTGGTGAGAAAAATTTTATATTTGTTTTATAAAACTTTGTATCTATGGACGGCGGTATTTGTTTCTTCTCTGGCGCTTAATTTTAATAACTTTCTTGTTCGTTTTGCCTATTTCTAGTTAGGAGTTCTTTTTGTATATTCCATGTGTACTTAGGGGTGCCTTACAATTTTTAATGAGAATGACTTTTTACTTATAAAAAAAATCGTTCAACTTTACAAGAAGCATCCTTTTTGAATTTTTAAACTCATTTACAACCTATGACTACAACTCCTGTAAGTCAACTATTTTCCAGATTTGATTTTTAGTCATGGATTTCATCTCTTCCTTCATGGTAATGAACCTATTCTTCATGAGTTGGAATTTATTGTGATCAAGGTAACTAAATTGATTTCCCCTAACCATAGTCAAGGGTTCTTCGTCTCAAGGCGATTCACTTAACTCTTATGCTTCCTCAAATTTTATCTTTCACGGATAAGCATTCTCATTAGGTTTACCATGTAACGACCTAAGAAAAGCACTAGATATGTTTGCGCTATCACTCCAAAATGACTAGTCAATTTGGAGCTCCCAAAAATCAAGTTCAGTCTCTCCTAGTAACAAACCGATGTAAGGCTTAGCACAATGAGTCCCTTTATAATCTATCCATTCAATGTGAGATATTCATTTTTCCAATGTGAGACTAGAGTGTTAAAATCTCTTGCCATACTTTTAAATCCTTGATGTCCTTATTATGACTACGTCATGTAGTGTTTTACTACCACATGACGTTATTAGGTTGTTCTGATATCATTTGTGCTATAGTCAATTTGGAGCTCCCTAGAGTCACTTATATAGCCTAGTCTCATCTAGTAAGAAACTAATGTAGGATTTAGCACCATGAGTGCTTTCATAATCCATCCACTCAATGTGGGACTGAGATGTTATACAACATATTCTAGAAATTTTGCATTTTTAGACTCAATAAATTTAGGATTATGGGAAGGACAATAAAACCTAAATCATTTGGAATTGACTGCATAGCTAATAAAAATTTGTTGGTTATCCTTAGGCCTAATTTCTTTAGGTGTGGATTATAAATCCTTATTTCAACAGGACAACCGTATATGCCCGTGTGTAAAAGATTTAAACTTGATTTTCACGATTCCATAAAACAAAAGGAATCCTAGAGACAACTTGGATGAAACTATGTTTTATATATACATTGCAGTCTTTTAGGCTTAACCTGTAAGGATATTGTAAATTAGAAAATTACTAATCATGTTCATCATTTGTCCATTTTTTATGTACTTATAATAGTCTCTTCACCCCTATCATATCTTATGATCCTAATTTTTTTTTTCTTTTGTTTCTCTACTTCTGTCTTATAAGTCTTGAAAATATTTAATGTTTCAATCTTATCATTTAGAGATAGGGATATATAAATTTTGTATGATCATCAATAATAGATATCAAACATCTTTGGCCATTTAGGTAAAGAGTAGGAAAGAAAGGTCCACATATGTCAGTGTATAAAATCAAGAATCTCATAACTTTTTCCACCTTTATTGCTTTTGTTAATCTGATTTTTCTTAATGTAGTCCACATAAATACCAAATATAGTAAAATTCAAGAGATTTTTTAAAATTCTGTCATTTACTAACATTTTCATTCTCTTCATGGATATATTTCAATCTCTAGTGCCATAACAAAATAGAGTTTTTCATTCACAAGGCTTTGCTTTATGCTAACATCAGGAGGCATGGATAAGCAATTATTTTCAAAGTTAGGATTTATATCCATTTTAAATAGACCATCAATTAATATTCCAACAGTAATAAAAATTTCAATTTTTTTTTTCCTTTTTATGTTGAAACATGATTTAGCAAACTGAAGTAGAAATTAAATTTCTAAAAAATTTTGGAATATATAAAACATTGTGAAAGTCTAAAACATAACCGGATTTTAAAATTAGTCTAAAGGTCCCAACAACCTCCAATCGTGAACGTATCTTATTTCTTGAATAGATGCATTGTCCACTTTGAGAAACCCTCAATTGTGTTGACAACGTGGATTGTAGAACTAGAATCAATCCACAACGTATTTAAGAGGTTAAACAAAAAAGACTCATGACTCACTAGATATATGAGATTATCTTCATTTTGAGTCATTTTGGTTACTTTAGGCAATCTTTCTTAATATGCTCTTTTATTTTTCTTGTAGAAGAAATGGTATCCTGAATGTCATTATACTTTATTGGCACTTTATTCTCCTTTAATTGTTGGGTATTATAACACCCCGGTCCCATATTAGAAAGATAAGGAGTATCCTACATAGAGTAACTGGTTTATAAAAATAGTCATGAGTGCTAAGTCACACATTGTTTAGTTACTAAGTGAAACTAGGCTTTACATTGATTCTAGGAAAGCTCAAAATTGACTAGTCATTTTGGAATGATAGCGCAGTTGTGGCTAGCATTTTTCTCTGGGTTACATATAATATCATAGCCACTTAGTAACGCCATGTGGTATTTGAGCAATGCATGATGTGGTACTGACGAGGACGTCAGGGATTGAAGAGAGAGTTTTAACACTCTGGTCCTACATTGGAAAGATAAAGAGTATCTCACATAGAGTGGTTGGTTTATAAAGATAATCATGAGTGCTAAGTTTCACATTACTCCAAATTGACTAGATGAAACTGAGCTTTTATAAGGGAAACTTCAAATTAATTAGTCATTTTGAAGTAATAGTGTAGATATGGCTAGCGCTTTTACCTGGATCAATACAAGCATGATTGTGTTTCTTTGTCTTTCTCTTAGCATTAGTAAACATGTGAACACTCTAATTTCTGATGCTTCAATCTCTCCTCTTGAACACACATTGTTAAAATTTCATTTACTTCTGTTATAAGATATTTTAAAAGGACCATATTCAGAAGAGAGGGAATTTAGTATGAAATAGACCAATAATGACTCAAAATCTCAACTTTTAGGGACTTCATTTGAGCTGCATTGTCCCTAATTTCCATGATGTACTCATGTACACTTTTGGAACTGTCAAGCAAAACATTTGATGCATTGTCTACTTCTGGACAAGAATGAAACAGTAACTCCATAACTTAGTGAGTAGTCACATGTGAAACACAATTAAGTAGTGAACCAATAATTTTAAGACATAAGAGTGAAATAACACATGCAACGGTGTCTCTTAAAAAATTATACTAATGCACAAGCTTACAATATATACAATTATAATACAGCTCATAACTCGGGTCTATCCGTACCCATAAACCTTTTACATGAGAGTTGTGTCTCATGGGACTTTGTGGTACAATATCGATGTCCCGGTAAGGTATAATAATTAGCCACCACTAGTTGTCTGACCGAGTTCGACTCCATGTGATCCACACAACTAGTAATGTTGTAGGGTGTGACAACCATCTGTTGATGGTTATGCTGATTACAATAACCTTCGGATCAAAGGTAGAAAACATAAAAAATTAACGTGGGTCATAGTGTGAGTTTGTATAATCTAGTATGCACATGCCACATATTTTTTTCATAATAACTTTCACATTTGTGAAAAAAAAAAAAAAAAAAAGTGGCAATGTCTAAAATTTAATTTTCATGTATGAAAAATTAGCATTGAGAGTCACTCAATCGTTTATTTTGCAAAATCATTAATTTTAATTAGAAACTCTGAGTTCACAGCATTAAATCACAAAGTATTTCATGATTATATAAAATATGCAAATTTCACATTAAAATAGGCATGCTCAAAATAATTGTGTAGTTCACATGAGTCTACTCACCTTGGTCATAATATTCTTCTCCAAATTTTCTCTTGAATGCTCTGGTTCCTTCATCTATGAAATATTTATCATTAGTAGGGTACATTAGACTAAGGTCCTAACCCTAGTCGTTAAAAATCTTATTTTTAGAAATTTGTCTTGAGATTGATTGATCGCTCAAAAGAGGTAGATCGATCACTTAAGTGATCATTGTAGAGTCAGCACAATAGATGACAACTGATCGATTAGTGATGAACAATGATTGTCAGTTGCACTATCCATCATCTTCAATTTCTAAAAAATCACATTTTTAGCTTCAATAATGCCTTTAGTGGCCTTAAGACTTAAAAAAATGTCCCCTTTATCACTCATAGCACTACTAATACCTAAAGTTCTAACCGTTTTGCATTAAAAACATAAAGCCTCAAACTTTACAGACCCACCATTAACAACTCACCAAAAGCTTTGGTGGATAGTCCACAACTATTCCTCATAGAGCCTAAAGCTCATCTTTAAATCTATTCAGTTTGTTTAAAACAACCATCATCATAAATGTAGGGTTTTTGTTAAAAAGCGTTAACCTTTCTCTTTTTTTCTATGCTTAAAATACCCAAACGAACCCATCACACACACAACAACACTACGAGAAGGACATAACTAATTCGAAAATACAAGTTAGGAATAACGATTCTCACCTTGTGGGGCTTTGATCTCCCAAAACCTTCATGAAAATCTCCTATTTTTCCTCTCCTCCTCCTCCTCCTCCTTCTTCTTCTTCTTCTTCTCTCTCTTTCCTGAGTGTTTCTAGTGTCCTACCCAAACAAATGACCGCTAGGGTTGCCATAAGGGGCCGTAAATAAGCTAACCACCATGTCTGCAAGTCTTGGAGCATTCAAATTGCAAACTGTCTAACATTTATCGATTACCCAAAATGAGTGATCAATCACTCTAAGTTTTCTGTGCAACATTTGACTGATCACTTAGCGGTAGTGATCAATCACTATGGGCTAACCGATCACTCCCTGATAGTTATTAATCACTTAAACCCCAAAATTGCTCAGGTGTCATTTCAGGACCATTTTTCCTAATTTTCACATCAAACCTTGATCCTCATTAATCCTTAAGCCCTAATTAAGAATGTTTTAACCCTACTTTAGATTGGGGTATTATACTAAATGTACCTCGATAGCCTTTATCTTCCGGCTTAGTTCATTCAGGGATAGACTCCTGATGCCTTAGTGACATGAGATTTTATCAACAATCAAACTTAGGCAATTAGATTGTCCTCATCATTCATGTTTAGTAATCATATGTGGCATACTTGATTCTTTGGGAGCCACTAGCTCGTTAGCATACAAAACATCAAAAAGATATATATATTTTTTTCTTCTTTGCAACTATCAACACAATTCATTACACCTAGATTAGCTACTAACTAAGCATCACATTAACTGTAAAAATATATATATATATATATATAATTATATATTATTATATATAATATATATAATATATTATATATATATATATATTGTAATCATTATATATATTTATCACACCCATAAAGTAGATCTAAGATTTATCTTAATACACCAAAATCATCTTAATGATTAAGTTTGTAATTTTCATTTTAAGGTACTAATTACCATGAATGGTCTATAAGTCCTCAAGTGTTATAGGGTCGATAATCTCTTGCCAAGGAGCCGCATAAACCTCGAGATTTTCTTTGCTCAAATCCTAATATTGGAATTTGTTTTACAGGTAAAAAAGAATGAAATGTTAAGTCCATGATTTAGTGAGTAGATCATATGTGAAACACAATTAAATAGTTAACCAATAATTTTAAGACATAAGAGTGAAATCACATATGTAATAGTGTCTCTCAATATGGTAAGAAGAAAATTATGCTAATGCACAAGTATACATTATATATAAGTTCCACTATGGTCTATCCATACCCATAAACCTTTTTTTTATTTGAGATTTGTGCATCCCGTGGGACTTTGTGGTACAATACCGATGTCTCGGTAAGGTACAATAACTAGCCACTATTAGTTGCCCAACCGAGTTCGACTCCGAGTGATCCACACAACTAGTAATGCCGTAGGGTGTGACCCCATCTGTGGATGGCTGCACTGATTACAATAACCTTTGGATCAAAGGTAGAAAACATTGAAAATTAACGTGGGCCATAGTTTCAGTTTATAGTCTAGTATGCACATGCCACATATTTCTTTTATAATAAGTTTCACATCTATTAAAAAAAAAAAGTGGCAAAATCTAAAATTTCATTTCCATTTATGAAAAATTAGCATTAAGAGTCTCTCAATCATTCATTTTGCAAAATCATTAACTTTAATTAGAAACTCAGGGTCATTCATTTTGTAAAATCATTCATTTTAATTAGAAACTCAAGAGTCCACAACATTAAATCACAAAGTCTTTTATGATAATATAAAATATGCAAATTTCACATTAAAATAGGCTTGCTCGAAATAATTTTGTGTAGTTTCATGTGATTCTACTCACTTTGGTTGTAATATTCTTCTTCAAATTCTCTCTTGAACGCTCCTTCATTTGTGCAATATCTATCATTAGTAGGGGCTACTAGGCTAAGGTCCTAACCCTAGTCCTTAAAAGTCCTATTTTTAGAAATTTGTCTTGAGACTAATCGATTGCTCAAAAGGGGTGATCGATCACTTAAGTGATCATTGTAGAGTGAGCACAATAGACAACAACTGATCGATCAGTGATAAACAATGATCGTCTGTTGCACTATCCAACATCTTCAATTTCTGAAAAATCACATTTTTAGCTTAAGTAATGCCTCTTGTGGCCCTAAGACTTAAAAAGATGTCCCCTTTATTGCTCGTAGCACTATCTAATACCTAAAGTTCGAACCGTTTTGCATTAAAAACATAAAGTCTTAAACCTTACACACCCACCATTAACAACTCACCAAAAGCTTCGGTGGATAGTCCATAACTACTCCTTATAGAGCCTAAAGCTCATCTTTAAACCTATTCAGTCCGTTTAAAACAATAACCATCATAAAGGTAGGGTCTTTTGTTAAAAAGCTTTAACCTTTCTCTTCTTTTCTATGCTTAAAAGACCATTAAAACACTGAAATGAACCCATCACACCCACAACAACAACACTACGAGAAGGACAATAACTAATTCGAAAATACCAGTTAGGAATAACAATTCTCACCTTGTGGGGCTTTGATCCCAAAACCTTCATGAAAATCTCCCATTTTCCCTCTCCTTTTTCTTTTCTCTCTCTTTCTCTCCTGAGTGTTTCTGGTGTCCTACCCGAACAAATGATCGCTAGGGTTGCCATAAGGAGCCATAAATAAGCTAACCACCATGTTAGCAAGTCTTGAAGCATTCAAATCGCAAACTGTCTAACACCGATCGATCCCCCGAAAGGAGTGATCAATCACTCTAGGGTTTCTGCGCAACATTGACCGATCACTTAGTGGGAGTGATCAATCACTATGGGCTGATTGATCACTTCGTGATAGTTGTTGATCACTTAAGCCCCAAAATTGCTCAAGTGTCATTTCGGGACCATTTTTCCTAATTTTCACCGCAAACTTTGTTCCTCATTAATTCTTAAGCCCTAATTAAGAATGTTTTAACCTTACTTTAGATCGGGTATTATACTAGATGTTCCTCGATAACCTTTATCTTTGGCCTTAGTTCATTTAGGGATAGACCCTTGATGCCTTAGTGACATGAGATTTCATGAACAATCAAACTCAGGTAATTAGATTGTCCCCATCATTCATGTTTAGTAATCATATGTAGCGTACTTGATTCTTTGGGAACCAATAGTTCGTCCACATGGAATGCAAAAACAAGTTCCAAACACCCCAAAGTGGAAAACGCATTTTTCTTTTCGGTCATAAAATTATTACCACAAAGCACTGGAACATAAAAAAATACCAACTATTAAAGTAGTATGAATAGCTGCAAAGACAAAGAAAAATAAATACTTTGATGCTATGAAATAACCTTATTTTAAACTAACCAATGTTAATATAAATAGTAAATTGTAACCTTTATGTAGATAGAGGTTGCATCATGCATGAATTTACTAAATAACTTTATAGGAAAAATCTACATACTTCGTTAAACTACTATCTAATTAACAATATCCCTTCCCCTCCACCAAAAAAAAAAAAAGTTTCATTTGAAACATTGTCCTCTCTAAACTACCAAAAAGTTGTCCACGTCCTTCCAATGAAGAAAATGCCCTTAATAAAATAATTATAAAAATTCCTTAAACTCTAAACCATAAAAATATTTTCATACTTATGGGCCTAGGAAAAATTAATTTTCAATGCCAATTTTTCAATCTTATTCTAATTAAATCATAAAAATAACAAGCTCCTTATGAGACCAAGTCATTAAATTTATGAAAACAATTACTACGCATATGTTAATTATCTTTTGAAATTTCAATAAATTATCTTTATGTGATCATCGTCATAAATTAGGATGTTGTGGTTCCTCCTAAAATACTTTGACAATTACAAATTCAATAATTTTTTATTTTTGAAGTGGAATTTATATTTTCATTAAATCAAGAAGAAAACTCTTGCTCCACAAGTACAATATGTTGCATAACACTCGGACAAATTCCCTACCATACTCGATGTAAGGACTGATGAAGAGCAAATTTGGCAAAAGATGTGCTGCCTCATTGCTCTCACGTCGGCTATGAGTCGTGTTCCAAAATTGTAGACTATTTAATCTGGTATGAGAATCCTCAAGGAGTTGGCCATACCGGCTCCATGAAGGTCCTTCTCGTCTGAGGGCAGTGATGATCTCTAAGGCATCCCCTTCAAGAATGATTCGTTGAAAACCTTGCTCACAACAAAACTCTACTGCTTTCCAGGCTGCAACTGCTTTAGCAATGGCAGAATCAGTGATAAAGGGGACTATGGTACACAGAGAAGCCACAACAGTCCCCCCTTCATCGCGAGCTAAGACACCCACACCCATCATTTTGGAAGAGGCATCAAGAGCTGCATCCCAATTGATTTTAATCACCCCTTCAGGTGGTTTGTACCAATGAGAGCTGGTTGGGGGAAGAGTACCTACCAGTGCTGGGGAGTTTTGGGCTTTGTGAAAATCTGCCAGTGAAGCAATGGTACTTTGCACAAGGAGAACTGGAGGAGAGAATTGACCCCTGTGAACGACATTGTTTCGCCATAGCCAAATACACTGGGCTAAGCAAGAGACAAGTTGAAGATCATCCTCATCCAATTTGTCCATCAGTCTTTCAAACACACACATACCATCGTCTTCAACAATGGACAGTTTTTGGATCTTGCGGTTGCACTCCATCCACACAGCTTTTGACGAGGCACATTCCCATATAATATGGCCGGTAGATTCAGGTAGAATACCACACAAAGGACAAAGGGGGTTGAGTATTATCTTCTTATTGTACAAGTTGGTCTTTGTGGGAAGAGCATTAAGACACATGCGCCAAAGAAAAGTTCGGACCACACCTGAAACCCACAATTTCCAGACTTTCTGCCAAACGAAATAAGGATAGGATGCCGTAGAGCTTGCACCATTGTCATGTGCCCGCCTTTCCTTCTCAAGGTGATAGGCACTACGTACATAAAATAATCCATGGGAATTTTTTATCCAAGTGAGGCGATCAGGTTGTCCATCCGGGCTAATGGCTAAGCTGCAAATGTGAGAAGCTTCGGTTGGACTGAAAATTTGATGAATGAGACTGGAGGTCCACCAATGAGTATCAAGGTCAATCAAGGCAGACACTCGTGCATCAGCTGGCAATATGCTTACCGGAGATTGAATCCGATAGGTAGTGGGACACGGAAGCCATTTATCGTCCCAAATGTTAATAGAAGCACCATTACCCACTCGCCAAACTAGACCCTTTTACATAAGAGGTCGGGAATTTCAAATACTCCGCCAAGCATAAGATGGTCTTGTGCTCAAATTAGCTTCCAAAAAAGTGGAGTGTGGAAAATATTTTTCTTTTAGAACACGGGCCACAAGGGAATCAGGGGACATGATAAGACGCCAACATTGCTTAGCTAGCATAGTAACGTTAAAACATTCCAAATCTCGATAGCACTAGTGATGGGTTGGTGTTGCTTTGGAGCATAGCCAACAAAGTCACTATCCAGAATTATTCTCTTCGACATATTTTGGCCATTGTTATACTTGCAAAGTCCCACATTCCTTGGAAATTGATCGGTTTTTATGGTCACTCTGAGCGATCACATCGCGAGGAATCTTGGCAGCTTCTCACTTTCTTATAACTCTTTCTCTCCCTTCCCTGGCTATGTGTTGGCGATTTTAATGAGATCATTGATCATAGAAAAAAGGTAGGGGTGCTACCGAAGCGTACAGCAAATGGCACTGTTCCAATCGGCTCTCAATGTTTGTTAGTTGAGCGATCTTGGTTTTCGAGGATCCAAGTTTGCATGGAATAATGGCCGGGAAGTTGCCCAATTCACAAAAGAACGTCTTGACCGGGCTACGGCCACTCCTAGGTAGTGTACTTTGTTCAATGACTAGGAGGTCTCAGTTTTAGCTGCAAGGACATCTGATCACAAGCCTTTGCTGGTTCAGTTCTCCAACCAGCCTACCTAAAGATCTCTACCACGTCCTTTTAAATTTGAGGCCAAATGGGACCTTGATGATGAGTGTGCCCAGCTTATTCAATCTGTATGGGTGGTATTAGGGACCAATTCTAATTCGATGCAGGATGTCCAACGGAAGCTTCATGAGTGCCAAGGGGTTTTAAAATGTTGTAATTTCTCCAAATATGGTTTTGTGGCTCAGGCGATTAAAGACAAGACTAAAAGGCTCACTGCTTTACAAAGGAATGACAATCCTGAAAACTGGGAAGCCATCAAACTTCTGCAGAAAGAAATTGATCACATGCTGGAAATGGAGGATGTGCAGTGGAAACAAAGGGCAAAGCACAACTGGTTTTGTGAAGGAGATCGTAATACCCAATATTTCCATGCTTTGGCCAATCATCATCGCAAGGTTAATCATATTGTGAAGATTCAGGATGAGCTTGGGCAAGAATGGACCAAATCAAAGGATATCAATAGAGTTTTCGTATCTTATTATCAATCTCTGTTTTCCTCTAGCTCATCATAAGGAATTGAGGATTGCATTCATGATGTCTCTCATCGTGTATCTGCCTATATGAATGATCAGTTGCTCCAATGCTTTACCCTAGAGGAAGTTGATGTGGCCCTCTCCTAGATGCACCCTTTAAAGTCACTAGGACTAGATGGCTATGTAGCTTATTTTTACCAAAAGCATTGGACCTCGGTTGGGCACGATATACGGGCAGTAGTGCTGCAGTTCCTAAATTCTAGTACTATGGAGGCTGATTTGAACCATACTTTTGTCACTCTCATACCGAAAGTCTCTCCTCCCACCAAGGTAACTGACTTTCGGCCCATTAGCCTTTGTAACGTCTTGTACAAGTTCTTGACAAAGGTCTTGGCTAATAGATTGAAGCATATTCTCCCCAATATAATTTCCACCAATCAGAGCGCCTTCATCCCTAATAGACTTATCACGGATAATGTGTTGGTGGCCTATAAGGCTCTCCATACCATGGCTTCAAGGCTGAAGGGTAAGAAGGGGTATATAGCAATCAAGCTGGATATGAGTAAGGTGTATGACAAGGTGGAATGGGATTTTCTAGAAGCCATTATGCGCAAAATGGGTTTTGCTGACCAGTGAATTTCTTTGCTCATGACATGCGTGAAATCGGTCTCTTATTCGATTCTTATAAACGAATATCCTCATGGTCACATTGTCCCTACACGGGGTCTTCGCCAAGGTGACCCTCCATCCTTGTACTTGTTTCTTTTATGTGTTGAGGGTCTAAGCTCTCTTATTTCAAAAGCGGAATTGGATGGGCAATTAACGAGGCTCCCTATTACTAGGGGGTACACATTTGACCATATTTTCTTCGCAAACGATAGTCTTTTGTTTTGCAGAGCTACCTTTATGGAGTGGTTCAATATTCAGTGTGTTCCGGATCGGTATGAGCGGGCGTCGGGTCAAACGATAAATAGAAGGAAGACCTCCATTTTTTTTTTCAGCAAAAACACGCGCCGTGAATTTCTTGATCACATTTGTCCATCATTGGTGTTTCATCTTCATAGAGTTTTGACAAATACTTGGGGTTGCTGGCTATGGTGGGTCGTGCTAAACAAAGGACTTTTGCCGGCATTCTGGGGTGAGTTTGTTCCAAGTTGAGTTGCTGGAAAGAGAAATTCTTATCTCAATCGGGTAAGGAGTTTCTTCTTAAAGCTATGGTGCAAGCCATTCCCACATATTGCATGAGTGTTTTTCAGTTACCCAAAACCCTTTGTAAAGAGTTGAACTCCTTGATGTAAATTCTTTTGGGGTCAACATGGTAAGGACTCTGCGATGGTATGGGGAAGTTGGAATCGAATGGGGCGGTCAATAATATTTAATTACAATATAAATGCCAATTTCCTGTATGAAGTTTTATAAAATTTTCTTCATTTGGATGCAATCGTTATTCCTAAGTCTCTATAATATTTACTACCTTATGTAACATCATAAAACATCAACTTTTAATATTGATCATAAAATGAGCATACATGTGTTTGATTTTTTCTTCTTTTTTCTTTTTAAATCCAACATAAACATAACAAATGAAATGACTACCAGATTAATATTCATATAACTATAAAGAAAAGAAAGAAACTTCAATTAGGTAATTAGAAAAATAAATGGCTTAATGGTTTGCAGTTGTGCCTTTAATGAGCCAGAGATACTGTGCTTGATCCTCAATTGATGCATGACTGCCCTTATTTTTTAAAAGCCAAACGTGTCGAGTAACGGGTCATGGGCCTACTGTACACTAGCCCAATGGGTCTATTATATTGGGCTGGCCCAAACGGGTTGACCCACTTTATTAACCCAGGCACCTTTAAAAAAAAAACAACTCAAACTAGGTCAGGCTAATGGGTTTGAAAAAGCAACCCAGAACCCACCTTATGGCCTGAAAGCCTTATATCTTCATGCCGCCGCCCAACAGTGAACTAGCACATGCGGCAACCGATGAAAGGCCACCTCCACTGCCCAACCATATGCAGCAACTGCGAAAAGGTTGCCACTACTGTCAAGCACATCACGGCCACCAAGACCATCGTGCCTCGCTCTTTGCACGATCGTCGAGACCACCGTGTCACACTCTCTGCATGATCGTTGAGACACGCACCCTCAAGTGAATTGTTGGCGCTAATACACGATGTGGTGTCACCGCTGATGCACGCATTTTGCGTACGGCTTCAAATCCCTTAGTATGCAGTTGTTGGCGCTACATAACACCAACATATACGGCAAGCAACCATTCGAAGATATGTAACTAGGTAGCATTAAGGAGCTGGCACGGCTGCACAAGAACCGCACGTTTGCACGACGCACATCGAACCTCCATGTGCATACTACACAGCTGATCGCTACCACTGGGCTTGAAAGATGTCTAGTGGCGCTGTGCTTTGTTGAGCATCCATACGGATGTACGCGAGAGAAGCACCCACGCAGTGTTCCTTGAAGCACTCACACGGCACCAAAGAGCACCCACATCGTGGAATACTCATAGGTACCGACACAATCGCATGAACACAGATTTAACTATAAAATTAGCGTCGAGCAAAATAGCACGAATGTGGCTTTGATACCACATGGTAACAAATAAATTAATAAATTAAAATATGCAGTGAAAAAGTTTTGGAATGACCTCCGGTCATATTCAAAATAGAAAATTTCAGTTTTAACAACATATGGAATAGTGTTAGTCACATCTACGCTATTACATCAAAAGGACTAATTAATTTTTAAACTTCCCTAGAATTATTTATAAAGCCCAGTTTTACTTACAAATTAAACAATGTGGGACTTAGCATTCATTACTCTCTATATAAACCATTCACTCTATGATAGTTATTCCTCATCTTTTCAATATAAGTCCGGGGTGTTACAAACTTTTCCTCTTAAACTCTTGACATCCTTGTCAAGGCCACATCATGCAATGCTCCAATACCACATAGCCTAGTGTTATTAAGTAGCTCTGATATTATTTGTAACGACCTAAGGAAAAGTGCTAGCCACTAGGGCCAGCTTAATATATTTTGGGGCCTAAGGTGAGAAGTTTCAATGAAGCTTTTTTTTTTTTTAATATTAATTGATATTATATTTTCATTTAAAAATAATTCTTCTTGCTTTTTGGGATACAAAATTAATTATTAAGTTTTTATATTTAAGTCTTTCTAATATTCTATTTTCAAAAGATAAAAAAATATATATATTATGACTATAATATATAAAGTAAATTTTAAAAATAGAACAATAAAGCCTAATTTATCAAATGAACTATTTCGAATTCACTTTAATCTTTATGATAGGATTATTTAACACTTTCAACAAATTAGTTTAAAAATATTTATTAAAATCAAATAAAAAAAAATCAATGCAAGTGATTGATTGAGTTTTTGGTAACTAGCCTTTTTTTTAATTATTGATCAGGTATGAAATGATTTTAAAGACTTAAACAATGAGTTATCGGAAAATAATGAAATTTGGTAATAAGAAAAGAATTCTAATTTGAATAAGACTTGAATAGAGAAATAGAGAGAAAAAAAAAATAAAAACTTATAAAGAGAGAAATTCGTAATTGAATAATTTTTTTAGAAACTTTCCATATCTTAACATTTAATTTTTTTTCCATTTTATTTTAAACGTTGGATACTAATTGCTGGACTTCAATCATAAATGCTATATTTTTTAACATTGCGTGTGGACATAATCTATTATTTGATTTTCTCATTTAATGTTATCAATTTTACCATAATTATTAATTAATTAGAAAATATTAACTGTAATTACTTATTTACCATAATTATTAATTAATTATGTGTGGACAAAAGTTGTTATTAATTACTTATTTACATTATACTATAATTTGGGGCCTTAATTAGAGAATATTGACTATAATTAGAGCCTTAAATATTTTTTTATGGAATAAATCTTCGTTAATATTTATTAATTTGAGATCTTAATTAGAGAATATTAACTATAATTAGGGCCTTAAATATTTTTTTTATGGGGTCTTATTAGATTGGGGGCTCTAGGCGGTGGCCTAATCTGCCTAAGGGTTGAGCCGCCCTTGCTAGCCACATCTGAACTATCACCTTAAAAGTACTAGTCAATTTTGAAGCTTTCCTAAAATTACTTTTAAAGCTTAGTTTCACCTAGTAACTAAGCAACGTGAGACTCAGCACTCATGACTCTCTATATAAATTACTCACTCTATGTAACGTATTCCTCATTTTTCTAATATGCGATTGGTGTGTTACATCAGCAACAAAAAAACAAAAGAAAATTTTAACGAAATAGAAAACTTCAGCAACAGAAAACCTGAAGAAAAGTTCTAACCCTTTCCATTAATGAAAACTAGAATGTAAAATTGCGCCTCCTAACGCACATGCAGAAACACCTTTTATAAGCTGACTTGTGAAAAACAAGTCTAATTGTGCCCCTTATGATCTCGTTAGACAAGGAGTACGAGACAGCCAAGTTTAACATTAATATTTTCTTGAAAGTCTCTTAGCAATCATGCAGGCCACCATAACATGCTTGTGTTTTATTTTGTCACAGCGTGTCTGAAAATAGTGTTCTTTCGCTCCATGTACAAGACCAAACACGTAACGCCGCGTTCTCCTCTTCCTTTGAACCTAATACCATTATATATATTAATTCTTAGGTTGGGCACTTTTTCTTGTCTTAAAGTACATTGAATTTGCTATTTTTGTGATTATTTTTTTGGACATCAACTAATCAATCCACATGGAGCATGTTTGATTGAACCTCCAGTTGCTTACTTTACTCATCTTTCTTTATATTTGATTTTGGAGGCGTTTATTTTAGTCCAATTATAAAAATACAAGTTATTTGATGAAAGCTAAGATTGTCCATGTCAGTGAATGAAATTCACGTAAAAAACTAAGGTCTAAGGGTATTATATAAATATTGGAAATGAAATAAGGATTTAATATATATTTATATAGCATTATTAGACAAAAAGTCATGTAGAAAATTCACGAGAACATGCGGAGTATGGATAGCGACAAAGATTAATCACAGAATTATTTGTTTTGCCCGTTCTATTCCTTAAAATAAATTAAAATAAATAAACAATTCAAAAAACGTCGGTTTCGTTGAAAACGAACTCCTATAAAAATCCCCGCAGACAACCTCGATAATGCTTCAAGATTTAAAGTAAAGCTAACAAATTAAGTTAACTATATTATAATTATTACTTTCGCATTATATAATAAGGTGTTGCTGGATTTTGCAAATCTTCTAGCTTTCACACTTGTGTAATTTATTATTTCTCATTTTTTGAATACGAAAAAGCTACGACGAGCCCTACTCTCTACCTACTACCTAATCAATGATCCCTCTCTATCTTCATTTTTTGACCCAACATCTTTATCCCTTCGATCCGTGCCTGTAGATCCCTATTATAATTTGGTTTTGGCTAAAATTGCAATAATGGAAGTTAAATGATGTGTACAAAATGTTTACATCTGCTTATGTTGAATTTTGACTTGAACGTGTGGCTCATAGCAGTATGTTTTTAGCTGGAAATTGAGACACTCTAAAAGAGAAGTTAGTATCTGTTGAGATAGTTTTTGGTCCGAGATTTTGAGATCCTGAAAATGGAAGAAATATAAGTTCAGAGTTTGCCGGTGCGGACCAATGGGAAATAGCTCCAATGCTTAAGTCAGATATTAGAATAATCTTTTAAGGAATTTCTATTGATAAGTACTTAATGAATTGTTCATTACCTTTGTCTCGAAGTGTCCTCTTCTTTTATACCATTCTTCTTTGTTGGTAATCGATGAGGTCTTCACAAGTCCCTAGGCTCTTTCTCTTTCCGACAGTGACAACGTGGACCACTTATTCTTGAGTGGACCCCCTCTACTTCAATAGTCACTTCCAAAGTATCCTTTATGTCATGCTTACTATTGACGTCCATCACACCAATATGGCCTTGATGCTAGACCCTGCCAAAACGTGGTATAAAGTCTCATTGTGAAGGCTTTTGCATCCTTTTAGGATTAAGTTGGTCACCATGGGATGGCCTTCGGGGCATGGTGTGAAGGTATCCTTATTAAATACACATCTCTTTTGGGATGTGTATTTCTTCAAGGATTACGACTTTAGGGTAACTTGTGGTTTGGATTTTCGGCTCACACTTCCCAAATCTCGCGTGCTTTGTTTAAGGTGGGACCTCCTAGCCGGGCTTTGGTGATCCAAATCACACTTGTGAACCTTTATTGATGGCCAGACCCCGAAAGGCCCCATGGGCTTTGGGCCATTTTGTGAATATTTGGACTTTTAATATCACGCCCAAAGCTCATTTTATTCCCCAACAGTATCCAAATAAGGGGTGAATCCCTTCCGCTAGTAATAGAGCAATAGTATTAGTAGAGAGTTTTTTTGTACGTACCTAAGACTAACTCAGTATATTGACCTTACGTAGGCCTAACGTCGAGTCTATTGTTAGTTGTTTGGCCGGACAAGGCATATTTGTCTAGCTGGTCATGGATCTTGGCCTTTAATTGTGTTGGGTTGGATTTTCAGCTGATTCTCGCCTTTCTTAGAGACAACAAATTTTTCCTTTGAGGGAGACTTTTCCTTAGGGATGAAAATTTGTGTTTACGTGTCGGGTTTGGGTTATCTCGAAGCATGGTATAAGACTATATAGGTTAACTCTAATATGACCCAATTAATTAAACAGATCAAATCCTTGAACTCTAACCCTTGCTTGCAATTATGTCGCGTGTCAGGTTCAACTTTGTAAGTGTGTACATGAGCTTCATGCTAAGCTTCGTCGAGTGGGTCGAGATTCGGGCATGGAAGGGCTACCTTTTGGGTGGATTGGAGTTGTGGGTGTGGAGGGCCCATGGTCACAGGCTTCAATTGGAATTGGTCCTTGTGGTATCTAGGCTCCCAAGTAGAAATGGACCTTGGATCCTTATTCCAGTTGTCTTTCATTCCCTCGAGTTCAATGGGTATAAAGTAGAAAGTGGGTCGTTGATCCCTATTTCAGCTGCCCCCTATTCTCTTGGACTACTTGTGTAGTCTAATGGGAATTGAGTAGAAAGTGGGTTGTGGATCCTCATTCCAACTATACATAACACTTTATTACACTTTTATCTCACTATGCTAACATGGCATAGTGTAATAACCTTTAAATTAGTCATTATTAAAATAATAATAATAATAATAAAATTTAATGTCTATTAGACTCAAACACATCAACATAGTATAATAAAAATAAGATAAGTGTGCGGTGTAAAACATTACTCCACTGTAAAATACATGTTTAATTGGCATGTAAAAGCTAACATGGTGCTTGTCATCTCATACATACCCAAAATATGGCAAAAATGGAGCTGATTCATGAGAAGAAATATGGCTTGACCTCATGAAAGCCCAATTCTTTTCAAGTACTAACGGTTAGGGAGATTGACTAAAAGATTTTAATAGAGGGCCAGAATATTGTAGTAAAAGGTGAAGGGGTACAAAAGTGTCATTAACTCCATCTCTTTCGGATGGAGCACAATTGCTCCCCTTGTGATTGGGGACCGGATCCAGTCATTTTCAAATGAAATGGAGAGAAGTCGGTTAGGCCAAATAAAAAGATAAGCTTGTAATCTAACTTTTTTTTTTGGATAATTTTTCCCTTCTATTTGGTCTAACCATTTTCTCTCCATTTCATTTCCTTTTCCTGTGATTGGGACTTGAGCGTAGTGCAACTATTGTTAAACGACGTTGTATAGTAAAGTTATTATGATGGAGTTGATCGTACAACTGACTTTGGGCCAACAATATTTGGGAAAGAGAGAGTAGATGTAAGCTCGAAGACCTATTGAAATTGCTGATGATGGATACTTTGTATACTTAAGTTAGTAAGGGATTTTGAGACAGAGAAATGAGAAAGAATGTAAAAATAATAGAGTGTCATCTTAAATTACCATTTCTTCCAAAAATTTAAGTCCGATAAGTGGTGTGAATCTCACAAAAGAGACAATTAACCTAAAAAAAAGGTTTTCAAAGCTTTTCTCGTTTAAAATTAAAAGAGAAGCGGCAACAAAAAGTTTCATACAGATCATATATAATTAGATATGCTTCTACAAGTGTAGTAAGAAAACTTATAATTGTAGAATCCCACTAAGAAAAAAAAAAAACAAAAAACAAAAAACAAAAGCTTTTCCTGTCCTCGACAAAATTCTAGGCCCAGGGCTCGAAGCCCATCCCTGAGTATGAACTCATATGACAAAGACTTTATCATACATTCTAGCTGTGAACCATTCAAATTTGGGGTTGCGCAAGTGGTCCAGCCCAGTCACTTTAACGAGTAGAGTATTGGTTTGTTGGATTATTGACACGTCACCAGTCCAATGGAGAATACAAGTTTTGTTTTATTTTTTTTTTTCATTTTTAAATCATGGCAGTTCAATTTTGGCTATGCTTATGACTATTCTTTTTTCTTTTCTTTTTTATTTATTTATTTTTTTTAACTCAGGTCCACAAGATAGACGGCCCAGATTATATTTCCCGTGAATGATCCTGGACTCCAGATTCTATTTCTTTATGCTATTTCAAGGCTAAATTTAGAAACTAATGGACTTAGCAGATAATTAACAAAGCAGATTTTGATTGTGAGCAATTATGTAATATCTTAAAATCCCAAATAATAAATAAATATGACCATAATTTACGAATAAATTTTGAAAAATTTCTTCTATAAAGTTTACTTCAAACTACAAAGCAGGGACCCTGGTCAAGCAGACAGTGAGTGGTCGTCTCATCTGCTGTACAGTACAGTGAAAATGACTACAGGATCTCTTTTAAGTGGGACCCAATCTACGAGTTGTCGCAATCTTGGCACGCCAATTGTCACGAGGATAGAACTAGACGGTGAATTGACTACCATGACGATGGGCTCCTCATTTTTACTACATATCATCTCTTCACGCGCCATACACGTTACACGGGATTACATCTATTTATTTATTTAAAGAGAAATGATAAATGTATTTTTCTTAATGCTTATTTCACTTATTTTTTAATATGGTAGTAAACACTTTAAAATACATCTAGCATTTTTCTTACTTTTAATGTTGCATTTGTGAGAAAAAATATTGGAAAGGTCTTTTAAGTATAATCTTTTTATGAATTTATTTTTTAGTGTCTAAATTTGATAAAATCACTTGTTAAGTATGTTTCGTTATTAAATCACTCTTTATGTTAGAAATTTTAATATAATGCTTCATTATCAAACCACTCACTTTCGCCCTCCACTAGTAGAGGGATAAGTGGGTCACTATTTAAAGCATTCATAGCAGATCTCTTATAATTCGTTCAATTTTCTAAATATAGAAAAAATGTCAAAAAAAAAAAAATCATAAAAAGTGATCCGCAGTAGCTTTCTAACTGATTCTCTAAACCCTAGGTTTTCTATTGTTGAACTCAATGCATTGGGTTCAACTGTAGCAAACCCAATCATTATTATAATTAAAAAAAAAATTAATACTCTTTCTCCTCTCACGCTTCCCAATAACACTCTCTTCTTCACGTATCATCTCCTTCTTTCTTCACCATTCTTCCTCTCACGCATCATCTTCTTCTTCATAGTTCACGCAATCAAGTTTTGCACGATTTTTACGAGAGAAAGGAGACTGAATTGAGAGAAGAACGAGATTGAGAGAGATGATGGGAATGTTGTTCAGGCCGAGAGAGAGAGAGAGAGACACTGAAGCAAGGTGGTTGGCCCACCGTCGTCGTGCAGTGGGCAACGATAGGAATAGCGGATATTGGCCCTCTGATAAGTGCTGAATGTTACACATTCAAGCCCCTTAATTCACATATGTTAATCTCTTAGTTTCATTATAATATGATGTTTTGTGTTGTTTTTGTGTTTTTCCCTTATTTTGTAGGTTTTGGAAGAAAATAAATCAATTCCATCAACTCGAGCTCAAAACACATGAACTGTGCAAAGTTGCTGAAAATCTGACCTTTGTGCACTATTTTGGCCATAACTCTTAGCTCAAAACTCGGATTGAGGCACGGTCAAGTGCGTTGGAAAGAGAACTCAGAGAGGAACAAATCATCAAGCAAGCATTTTTTCATCCAAGGTGCGCTCGAGCGCCCAAAATGACGCTCGAGCGCCATGGCGCGCTGGCGCGCTGGAAACGAGCGTCATGTCACCTGACGCTCGAGCGCCCAAAACTGACGCTCGAGCGTCGTCGTGCGCTGGGAACCTCCGAAGTCGGCAGAACTGATATGGAAAAAGGGTAATCCGACCCAAACTCAATCTTGGACTTCCTAGGGTGCACGAAATTGATTAGGGTTGCTCCTAAACTCTATAAATACTCCCCTAAGTCCTCCAAAACAAATACACAAGCTTGAGGAGAAGAATCAAAGGCTTTAAAGAAGGGTTTTTCTTAGTTCTTTCTTTCTTTTTAGTTTTTCTTTGTTATTTTCTTATGGGGATGATTTTCATCCAAATTATGTGTAGCTAATACTTTAGTTAGGGCTCGATTGAAGCCCTAATCATGTCTCTTTAAGGTTTCAATTTGTCTTGCTACAATTCATGTTTTGATGCTTAATTGATTTATCTCGGGTTTTTGTTCGTTCTTCATATGGGTTATGTATAGGTTTGATCATCTTATGCATATAACATGTGTAGAGTGTTATCTAGGTCAATTTGGATGACCGAGTCCTGGGCCTAGTAGAGTAACAAAAGTTCAATTGCGGGTTCTTGGGGTAATCAACATGAAAGACCGGAATATACACCATGTTCTAGGTTTTAGTGTGTTTGTCGATCTCCATAGATTTATGCTTTCTTGAGGAACAACTTAGTATACACCCATGCTAAATCCCTCAAGAAAGAAAAGAGTTAGAGTATACACCCATGCCTAATCTCGTTGTTTAGGGAGATCAATAGCTTTTGGAGTATACACCTATGCCCTTAGGCTGGCAAACAATATGTTCTTGTGCATATTGTTTACTTTATTTGAGTATGATTAGCGGTGGATATCGAAGCCCTAGCCTTTTATCTTATTATTTCAATTCAATCTTTAATATTGTTCTATTCGACAATATCTTTTTAGGAATTGCTTTTTAAACATAGTTTACCAATCCTCGTGGGAATGATCTCGTATTTGCTGTCTATACTATTGTTTTGATCTTGTGCACTTGCGAGTAAAACGTGCATTTATTCGCCTATTTATTTAGGTGGATATTTGTACAACACCCTCTTCCGGCGAGCTTTACCTGTGAGTTTGGTTAGTCTCTCGTTGTCCAGATCAAAATTAGTTGAGAAAGGTTCATTGCTCAATTCTTCCCCTTTGTTCGATTTCTCCTTGATTTGTGTTGTTCTTCCCTTTCTATTTTATCAGAAACTCTATTGTTGTTTGTTTGAGATTTTGTTAGTTTTTCTCTTTTGTGGAGCATATGATTCATCATCAAAGATGGGTAATGATTATCATGTTCCGAAATGCTATGAAAGATTGAAAAGTATTTGTCTTTTTCACATGTATGTAGGCCAAATGTTGTGCCCATTTTTACATAGTTGATGCTCTTGATGATGATATATGCGTTTCCCAATTTTCCATAGACTAAAGTTGGTTTCTTTAATCTCCTCCGAATCTTAACCTTTAACGTACATATCCTGATTCTAAAAGTGATGGTTTTCTTCAAGAATCCACCTGCAAAAGCACTTTCTAGATCAAGAACTTTGCCAATCAATTTTTTATTTTTTTTTAATTTTTATTTTTTTATTTTTTATTTTTTTTATCTTTTAGGATCATAGCTATAATTTTGGCAAATAATCTGTCACGTGAATTACCTGAGATTTTGATTCATAACTAATCCCTATTATAAATGAAATCATAGGCAGATCTATGTGCTTCCCAGCATCAAGATTATCAACATAACCCTTTCTTGCTGGTTTTGTAAGAATCTTACTTGGTGTTAAAGATCTGCATTCGTTGAAGAAGTAATAATACCAATGAATTGTCAATGAGCGCTAGTTCAAAGGTCATTTGGTACGTCAATGAGCTCTATAAGGATAGGGTGGAGGGTAAGGTCTTGGTTCAAAGGTCATTTGATGCGTTTGTGAAACTTACCGATAAAAAAAATTAATAATTAATAATATCAGTGAATTGCATTTATTAAGTTTTATGTCTGCCGTTGTTATTTCCTCATTAATGCTCCAAAGCTTGTGAAAAGTTGAAGCATTGTTGTCACTTAGGTATTATCAAAATTTTTGGTAATTCTTGTTTTCTCTGTTGTAGAACCAAATGGATTTTTTGGCAAAATCTTCTCATTGCTATAATTTTATGTTAGTAACTCAAATGTAATTTTCAATGTAGCACGTAACTTGTAATCTATGTATATGTGTTTTAGTTTATCACTTGGAATGTTGTCTTTGTGAAGACTTTGTGAGTCTTTAATCGATTGGTTAAAGTATGCTTTATGGTTATCTAAATTTGTTTAGGTGACTTACTTTCAAACTTCTAACTAAATTATACCAAAGTCTTTGTGAAAATTCTACCCCCGAGTCATATTAAATTTATATGGTTGAACAGATTATACTGATTGAACTCATGGATTCACAAGAGGTGTTGCAATAGTACAATGAAACTCCTAACAAAAGCTTCATTATGCTTTTACAAAGGGTGCCAAGACTACAATGAAACTTCACCCCAACCTAAAATGAGATCTATTACTAAAAAAACAAACTTCTCTGTTGAGGAGGACATTTTACTAGTAAATGCTAAGCTCAATACTAGCATTGATCCAATTCAAGGGAATGATAAAAAAAAACCACCAAATTTTGGGATAGAATTTTCGAGAACTATAATGAGAACAAGAAAGAAACCATTGTAGAACGTATTGCTCAGTCGTTATCAAATCAGTGGTGTTCAATCCAAAAGTTCATCAACAAATTCTGTAGGTTCTTGGCACAAGTTGAATCAACGAATCCAAGTGGTTTTAATGAGCAAGACAAGGTATAAATGAATGCAATCAATGCTTCCCAGCATCCCTAGAAATCTATGGCTTTCTCCAATTGCTAGCAGTCTAGCAACGTCATCCTGGCTTGGCGACCTCAAGTATTGGGCAGAAAAAATGAAAATTACCGCTTTAACAAATAGTTTAAAACTATCATTTGCGGTGGTTTCTCCAATCCATAAGTATTTTTCCATGAAATCTGTTGTTATTCCATAAGCAAGCATCCTAAATGCGGCAGTCATCTTCTTTAGGGAAGAATGCTCGATCTTTCCAGCAACATTTCTTCCTTGGACGAAATATGGTTCATGATCTACTATTGCATTGTGAATGCGGATAAAAACGTCACGGTGCATATAAAACCTCATCCGAAATTTATTGGGAGGAAATACTAGCGATACCGCAAAATAATCGTGGAAAAGGATTTCTTGGCCTTGCAACGAATTACGATAGATAGTATTGCGGTGTTGACGAGAACCATGACTTCGTATTGATCCTCTTTCACTATCCAATCATTCTTTTGCTATAGCAAAAGTTGAAATTATTTCCAACTCATCATCTAAGGAAAAGTCATGTAGAAGATCATCGAGTTTAAGAATATGATCCATTGATGGAAATCAAAGAATGAATGAAACAAAAATTTGGGTTGAGATGGATGAAAATTAGAGAAAATGGTTCTATTCTCTGTTACTAAAATGAGAATATAAGATGTTGCATCTATGTGAAACTACTAGCAATAAGAATATATAGCCGCTAGATTGGCCAATTTAGTGAGAGAATTCAATGTTTTCAACTATTTAAAAAAAAAAATAGTTGTTATGCACAACCAATGTGACATTTAATGGTAAAAAAAAAATTATGATTCATTTATGTCAACTGTTATTGATATTCAACGGTAACATTATAATGAATGTTCATTGAAGATTCATTTATGCTATTGGTTTATTACAATGGTCATTGATGTTCAAAGTTTTTTAAAAAAATATGAAAGCAAGAAGGTTTATCGAGATGTCCAATGGTAATGGTTGTTCAATAGTAAAGAAAATTAATGGTTATTGAATGTGCATTGATGTTTGTTGGTTTAAAAAGAAAAAGAAAAAAAAAGGAAAAAGAAGAAAAGAAAAAAGAAAGAAAGAAGGAAGGAATATAATCAGATATGTTCAACAGTAAAAAAAAAAAAAAAAAATTGAATGTTCATTGAATACGGTTGGTTCATTCCTTTAAAATGGCAAAAACAAAAACAAAAAACAAGAAGAAGAAAGAAAGAAGGCACTTAGAGAAGTAGGATAAAAATTGAGAATATAGTTGTTGGATTGCACGAAGTAATGAACCAACCCATTCAAAAAGAAATGATAAACAAATAAAGAAAAAGTAAAGAAATAATATTTAATTGGTATAGGAAACGATTAAGGGAAGCTATTGTGGAGTATATTTATATAGAGAAGCAAAAAAGTAGTTTGATTTTCTAAATTTAAGGAAATGACAAGGAAGTTGATTTGAATGCCCTTACCCAATAGCTTATAAAGAATGGGGTGGAGTGACTCACCTATGCCATCAATTAGGGCTCCTGAAGAGGGCGCGCGGGGGGTTGGGTGGCCCCCCACCTCCCTCTCCCCTTATTTTTTTTTCATCTTCTTCTCCATTCTTCTTCTTCTTCTTCATTTTTTTTTTAAAAAAAATTTTAACATGTGTCTAACTAAAGTGGCATTTTTCTGTATATGTAGAGATAATTTAATGGATCTAACAAGGTTTTATCCCTATGTGTCACAATTTTTGTTAAAAATTATAATACCAGGTATATACAAAGGGAGGGATTTGATAATCAGGCATACCTAAGGAGTGATTCAGTTAATTTAAAATTCTAAAGAGTGATTTGATAAAAGATTAAACCTCAAGAACTTCTACAACAGTTTTTTCTACATATACCAAGAAATATTGTGTACTATTTGTGAATAGAATTTCAACTTCACACTCATTATTAATGACAATTATCATATGTATAAATTTTATTTTTCATATTTAAAGACAATAAAATTTCGTACATAAGAGACATACTACCCATAATATCATTTTTACTAACAAAATATAATATCACCTTCGTGCACCAATAAACAAATTGTACGCCCCAATGAAATTAATTAACTATGTTGGGGAATAAGTTACCAGGCCTGAGAACGATGATTGGGGTCCAACAAGAGATTAGACGCCCATAAAAGGGCCTAGAGTATTGAAGGCCCACCTTGGGATCAGGTGGTTCCACTTTCACACCACAAACCCGATTAAAGGACATCACTATGGTTCACTTAATGCGAAACAGTTGGATGACTTGCTGTGTAATCAAGAGGGCTTTGTTGCGTATCCAAGAGATGCAGAGTACGAAGATCACCTCCCTGACCAATTATGCTTTGACAAGACCGGACTTCATACTTCTAAACTACCAGTTGATCGGGGACTCGAGACTAAGCTCAAGGGAAAATCCCCGATCGCGAGACTAAGCTCAAGGGAAAATCTCTGATCGCAGCTCCTTTCGATGGCTACACACCAAAACTGCTAGTTGGGCACGATCAGTACTATTCCATAAATAGGAAGGCATGACGTATCCAAATATTCTACTTTGGAAAATGCAACGTCAGGTGAAGTACGCTTCACATTACTTTCAAATCTACTTAAAGCTTTTTATGCAACGTACGAAGGCTGCTTGAGTCAACACGTGGCCGTAAGATCACATCATTTGCGCTCCGCTTAAGAGGCCATGCCCTGACTGACATAACAAGATGCATCTTCTTTTGCAACAAGCAACCCATCTATAAAAGGGAAGCAAAGGTAATATTAAAGACATCCATTATGAGACAGACAAGAGCTTCGGCAACCCTTAGTTTAGAAAAGAAGATAACTGAAAGGAAGCCAGCCATGACTGAAATCAGAGCCTCATAATCCTTTCTTTAGCCGCTCTTGTAGCAAAACTCAATTTCTCTTTCTCTTTCAAATAGACATTTTTAAGGCTTATGAGGCTCTCACTCCACAAGCAGCACATTGATGACTTAAGCATCAGAGTGTCCTCGACTTTGGTCAGGAATTCTCTGACCGTTTCCTCTTTCCGTAGGGACTCCATGTTTGTGAAGAAGCAAAGACCCGATCATCCCAGGTCAGCAGCTAGTGCGTCTAGATCATCAGCCCCTCCAGAAGGGGTGGATCGAAAACAGTACCAATCATTTGGCACCATTTGTGGGAACAACTTGTTTCTCTAAAGCCATATTGTTCTCAATCATACCTCGTACCTTGGAGAGAGAAGGATTATGAAGGTTACCCTAGCTACGCAGAAGCATGGTAGGTGGTCCGAAACCTCGCTACATGTTAGCCCATGACAGTTGTTATACAAATATCTACCTAAATAAATAGGCGAATAAATGCACGTTTTACTCGCAAGTGCACAAAATCAAAACGATAGTATAGAGAGCAAATATGAAATCATTCTTATGAGAATTGATATAAATTATGTTTAACAGAAATTCCTAAAAAGATATTTTGAATGAGAGAAGGTAAAAATATTAAATTGAAATAATAAGAATAAAAGGTAGGGCTTTAATATCCACCGCTAATCATACTCAAATAAGGTAAACAATATATACAATGCTACAATCATATCAAGATATTCACTGTTTGTCAGTCTAAGGGCATGGTATGTACTTCAAAAGCCATTGATTTTCCTAAGTAACAAATTAGGCAGGGTATTGACTCTAATTCTTCTCTTTCTCAAGGGATTTAGCAGAGTATCTACTAAGTTGTTCCTTGAGAAAGCATAAATCTATGAAAATCGACAAACACAGTAAAACCTAGAACATGGTATCTATTCCAGTCTTACATGTTGATTACCCCAAGAACCTGCAATTGGTTCTTTTGTCGCTCTACTAGGCTCAGGACTCGGTCATCTAAATTGACCCAGATAACAATCTACATGTGTTATATGCTTAAGATGATCAAACCCATACATAACCCATATGAAAAACGAACAAAAATCCGAGATAAATCAATTAAGTATCAAAACATGAATTGTAGCAAGACAAATTGAAACCTTAAAAAGACATGATTATGGCTTCAATCGAGCCCTAACTAAAGTATTAGCTACACATAATTCGAATGAAAATTATCCTTAAAAGAAAATAACAAAGAAAAACTGAAANATCTATGAAAATCGACAAACACAGTAAAACCTAGAACATGGTATCTATTCCAGTCTTACATGTTGATTACCCCAAGAACCTGCAATTGGTTCTTTTGTCGCTCTACTAGGCTCAGGACTCGGTCATCTAAATTGACCCAGATAACAATCTACATGTGTTATATGCTTAAGATGATCAAACCCATACATAACCCATATGAAAAACGAACAAAAATCCGAGATAAATCAATTAAGTATCAAAACATGAATTGTAGCAAGACAAATTGAAACCTTAAAAAGACATGATTATGGCTTCAATCGAGCCCTAACTAAAGTATTAGCTACACATAATTCGAATGAAAATTATCCTTAAAAGAAAATAACAAAGAAAAACTGAAAATAAAGAAAAATAAGAAAAACCCTTCTTTGAAGCCTTTGATTCTTCTCCTCAAGCTTGTGTCTTTATTTTGGAGGACTTAGGGGAGTATTTATAGAGTTTAGGAACAACCCTAGTCAATTTCAGGCAACCTACAAGTCCAAAATCAAGTTGGAATCGGAATTCCATCTTTCCAAAACGAGCCAACTGACTTCAGCATTCTGTAGAAATCGATGGGGATCGAGCACCGGGAATTGTGGATCGAGCGCAATGGCACTTGAGCACACTTTATCAGCTTCAGCTTTGCTTAACGATTTGTTCCTCTCTAAGTCATCTTTTCAATACCCTTAACTTTGCCTTAATCCGAGTTTTGAGCTAAAAGTTATGGCCAAAATAGTGTACAAAAGTCAAATGCTCAACAACTTTGCAATAGTTAATGTGCTTTAAGCCCGAGTTGATGGAATTGACTTCTTTACTTCCAAAACCTACAAAATACAAGAAAAACACAAAAATAAGACAAAACATCATATTATAATTAAACTAAGGGCTTAACATATGTAAATTAAGGAATTCGAATATGTAACATTTAGCATTTATCAGCAGTAGAACCTAACCCAACTAGTGGGGTCCTAGAGCATCACAACCTTTGAGTCCCCTAACCAAATTAGTCCAACGGGAGTTCATTACATGGAAAGGAACCTGTAATACCCTGAAAGGTTATATTCATTTTTAAAATGTAAATTCTTGGGGTAATTACCTTTTACCCTCATGAACTATCACCCTTTGTCACTATGCCCCCATGAACTAACACTCTCACTACCCGACCACCTTTAACTACTATTTTGTTACCTTTAACCTCCGCTGTTAGGAAATCTCGTTAAATCAGATGGAATATTCTTTTTTTAGATATTAAATTTTGTAAAAGGGCAAAAATACCCTCAAATAAAAAAATATAGAAATTAAAAGCTGAAAATAAGAATAATATAAAATATTTTAAAAAAAAAAAAAAAATCAGAAGGGGTGGCTCAAGCAACCCCTTTGGCTAATGGGGGGGTGGTCGGCACCCCCATTTTGGCAATGGGGTTGCCAGCCACCCCCATTAGCCCTAAGGCCCTTCTTCAAATTTTATTTTATTTTTTTTTTAAGTTTTAGTTTTTTTTTAAAAAAAAAAATTAAATTTTTTTATTTTATATTTTTATTTTTTTAATTATTTATGATGCGTATAACATATGTCAATTTTTTTTATTGATTTGATGTGTAAATCCATTTGTTTCATTGACAGAGGTAATTATTTCGTATTTAGTCATAAACGATGTACCATTCACGATATAAAATGAAACATAGGTAAAAAAAAAAAATAAAGTTCTTAAAACTTAGGAATTGAAAAGGTATTTAACTAAAAAAACTAAAAAAAAAATTCAAGGGTGGTTTGGCCACCACCCCCAACACTTGAGGTGGCCAAAACACCATAGGTTTTTTTTTTTTTTTTTAAGTCTATTTTTTTTTTAGTTTTTATTTAATTCTTAAGTTTAATTTTAATTTTGGTTTTGATACTTTTTTTTTTTTAGTTGAAACTGTTTATATATATAATTTTAAGGATATTTTATGTAAATTAAGGTATTTGCGTCATTTCAAATTTTTTAACGAGGTTGACTGGTGGAAGGGGGATAAAGGTAACAAAATGGTAGTTCAAAGTGGTCAAGTGATGAGAGTGTCAGTTGATGAAGGCATAGTGACAGAAGATGGTAGTTCATAGGGGTAAAAGGTAATTACCCATAAATTCTTTTAAAATTCACATGATTTTGAATCAAGTATATATGGAGGTTGTGTTCTTTTGACAAAAAAAAAAAATGGGAGGATCGATCCTCCCAATCACAGGATTGATGTTCTCCAGCAAGATCGATCCTCCACTTTTTATGATCGATCCTCATGCGTCTGAAACTCGATTTTGAGCGCACAAAACCCTAGAAACTCGACCCTAAGCCATATTTAAACACCCTTAAGTCTCTTGCAACCTATTTGCATGAAAAACCTAGCCCCCAAAGCTTTAGAGTGAAGAAGGAAGGTGGAAGAAGCCCGAAATTGACGTTCTTTGTCAATTCTCATACCTTTGTTGAACCCTTTTCATCAATTTTCACATGGTAATTCTTTTAACCTCAATGTTTCTTTTATATTTCTTTTTCTAAACCCATAAACCTTTGAGTTCTTATTATATTTTGTTATAGACACGATTTTTAATTGTTTGAATTGTGTTTTTGTAATACGAAGAATTGTTCTAAATAAAGTATGTATTTTAAACCATAATTTTCAATCAAAGTAAACATATATTTCATGTTGCTTCTTGTTTCATGATTTTAAATTAAAGGTTTTACTTTTAGATAGTTTTTTTAATGATTTTATGCGTTCAAGTGATATTTTAAATCAACACAAACACAAATGCTAATTATTTTTGTGTTTGTTTTGGGTAGTCAAAGTAAAATCTTGATAATTGCATATCAAGAGCATAATCTTGAGATTCTAAAATTATTTCGAGACATTTCCGGATGTTGTCAAAATCTCAGGAACATTTCGGGGTGTTTGGATGTGTGTTTGAGGGACTGAAAGGCTCGAAATTGGTGCTAGAAAGCACCAGGATCGATCCCAACAGGCAAGGGTTGATCCTACTCCCTATAGGATCGATCCCAGCACCTTAGGATCGAACCCAACCCTCAAGATCGATCTCTGATCCCTCCAAATTGATCCCAAACAGTCAGGATTGATCTCAAAACCCCTAGGGTTGATCCTCCCTGCCTTGGAAGCCTATTCTAGGGTTCTCAATATGTGTTTTAGGTTTTTGATTAGCATTTGTCTAATTGTAGATTGCTTTGCATGCAGAAAGTTAGAATGTCTGAGAAATCATCCGAGTTGTCAAGGTAAGTGAATACTTACGGAATTGAGAAAATAAAATCATTTTGGAGCATGCTATGTTGATATAAATTGTCATAACTTTTATTCATATTTTTATGATTATGTCGTAAGCCTATAGATTTTCAAAGTATGATTTCCTAATCCTTTTGATACTATTTCCTATAAAATCATGGTTTCAACTACTTAAAATGATGGATTTGATAAAGAAAGATAAATTATGATAAACGACAATATTTGCATTTAGTTGACATGACCAACGGTCATGGCCTTCCATTATACGGGCTTGACCCTATGATCCAGATTATTTATAATTTGTCATTGGATCCAAGAGGTCAGCTGAGTGACCAGCACAGTCATGTTCACATGGTGGTCATGACCTTACAGTATTTTTTAACAATGTGGGCCAATTGGGGTCGGGCTATTGTATGACGACTGCTAGTTTGTGCACATTGTGGCACCGGTGTATACCAAAGGTTGTTTCGAGAACGTGCAACCTGAATGAGAAGGGGTCGCAATATCCCGAAGAATTAACCAAGTTTAGGTCAACCTTAATTAGGGTTAATAAGACTAAAGGGGATGCTTTAGGCTGGATTTTTTGACTTTTTTCACACAAACGTTCGTGTAAGGCTAGGAATGTTCATGTAAACAGTACACACCAACATTCGTGCATTTGTCGTGTAGCACTATTCATCTCTTCGCATAGCAGGTGACGCACCCTACATGTGTTTCAAGACTGCACATGAAAGTTTGTGACTAGTACACCAACGTTCGTGTAAGCCTAAATATTCAATTTGCCCAGAAGTCTTTACCCTCTCAAATCTCTATATAAATATCTCTCATATCTCGATTCTTCAGCACATTTTCACCCTGTTTAGTATAGTTTTTTATTGTGTATGTGAGAGGGAGATTCTTGAAGGAGATGAGAAACTCTTGAGCTTTGTTCTTCAAAGTGGAGTAATCTCTCAACCTTTGTTTATTTCCTCAATATTATTATTACCTTATTTTCGTGTTCTTAGTTTCTGGTTCAGATTTATTTGTTAATAAATGTTGTAAAGTTGTAACTAGATGTTTAGCTTAGTAACCGTATAATTTCCATAGATTAATTTTGTTAGACATTCTTCATTTTTGCATGTTCGTGTTATTTTATGTTTACTGTCTTTAGGAACCTTGTACTGACCTTAGGAGGTGTTGATTGGAGGTTTATGAGGGCTTACAAACCAAAAATAGCATTATGGTCAACACATGAACGCTTGTGCCTGTAGTAGGAACATTCGTGTATGACACAAACATTTGTGTTCTCTACATCAAAGTTTGTGTCTCGGGCAGAATGTCAGAATTGGTTAGTTTAAGGCCTATAAATGATTATAGCCTAGGTTTAAGACTAATGGGCAGATCTTTTCTCAGATTCGGAAGTGGGGGATATCCTGAGACTATTTGATGGATCCTTACGATACAAGTGAGTAAAACTCACATGGACACTTGTTATTGTTATTTCTCTACTTAAATATGAATATTTTATATACCAAACATGCATATTTACAACTCACATGAGATGTCTATTTTGAGTACTGTGAATTCTATTTTGTGAAAATGGTTGTGATTAATGAGATAATGAAATGATGAGTTTGTAATACATATAAAAGACAGTGAAATATTAATGTTGCATCGTATAACATGGAACACCATCATGTGCGGAAAAACAACCATGGGCTCACTGCTATTATAGGTTAACCCTATAGTCAAATGATTTATTGATATGTTAGTATGTTTGTGACCAGTGCACTATTATTCGAGTGGGGTCACTGTTACGGCATTACTAGTACTGTGGGCCACCCGCAGTCAAATTGCTAGTATAAGACGGTATGTTTGTGCAATATCTAGGGCATCGGTGTTGTACCAAATATCCTCATAAGGACATGCAAACCCTACTAAAAGGGGGTAATGTCTCGGGTAGACCAAATTGTTGACATATGACATGTTCACTTGCTTTATCATATAATATACATATACCACATTATATTCACCTGTTTATTCCATAACTGACCTCATTGTTGTTTGCGATTTATAAACTGAGTTCACAAAATGATAACCTGTGTAACATGTGGATTATTACTCACTAAGTTATAGACTTACACTTGTATCTTTTTCACCTGTAAAACATGTGTTGTTTTAGAGATAGTATAAAAGATGTTGAAACACTTGAGAAGTATTGTCCAGTTGGAGGGCATTCACAGAGTGATATTTGAGG
This sequence comes from Betula pendula, assembly GCA_900184695.1. Classification (NCBI taxonomy): domain Eukaryota; kingdom Viridiplantae; phylum Streptophyta; class Magnoliopsida; order Fagales; family Betulaceae; genus Betula; species Betula pendula. The sequence goes on from FXXK01001034.1 coordinate 224,264, forward strand.
AGCTAGATCCTGTGTGGCTTATCAGAATGTGGAGAGCTGGAGGAGAGTCTCGTCGTGACATGATAGACATTGTTTATATACTTTATCTTTTGAAGGCTAGGCTTTGATCATGTTGTTAGAACTTATGATGTAACTTCTAGTAGTATTTTGATGACTACTCGCTGACCATACATTTGGTGACATATGATATTTATGTTATGATGTTTGTTTTCAGTTATTCTGGTAGATTATGATTGTGGGTTTATTAGTTTCTATCTCTATTTATATAAGTGACAAGTCTTCTATTGTAGACTCTTTCTTTTGAAAGTGTATGATCCTTAAGTTTTAACATGAAAGTGGTTAAGGCTGAGAGGTGAACTGTTAAGTCATTTACCAGTTAAATGATTTTGCCGGGGCGTTAAGGGCCTGAATAGACCATATGGAGGAAAGTTATGACAAAGAGTATATTACATGTGTACCTAATATGTTTCCCTGCTTTATGATTTCAATTCCTGAAAACTGTTATCGCTAAGGTTATGCTTAATTATTCTTTCTTACACCAAAACTCCTTTATTTTATCTGCATAATGATAGAGACAACATATTTCTAAAATATATTGTAAACTATGAAATATTTAGATAACTCTTATTGTTTTATTATTTTAATTATATTAAAAGATAGGCTCACAACATGAGCTCGGTTATGGGGTATACTATGTCGTAGACTTACTTAGTTGTTGTTGTTTTCTTTCCACTTGTTGGACATTTATTTGTCCTCCAGACATAGCAAGTGTTCAGTAGAGTTGGCAAGCTAAAGTCGTTCTTCAAGCTTGATGATGAGCAAGGAGTTCTTGTAGATGGCTAGACTTATGTTTTTGTTGTATTGTGATACTGTTTTGTAGCAAGATTTTGTAGTAGCTATGCTTAAAGATGTATAAGGTTTTGTATAGTAGCCAGATCACTGTATTTTATTTCAAAATCTGCATTTCTTTCACTCTAATAGTTGTTTAAAGTAGTCTTATCCAGTTCTCTCCCGAATAGTTGACGTTGATATTTCTGCTTTAATTTCCAAATTAATTAGTTATTGATTAATAGTGGCGACTTACAGTTAGATCTTTTTGGACTTATTTACGAAAGTATGTGGGAGGTTCGTAGAAATTTTAAATAAATCAATGTTTTATTTAATTATTAAACATTCCATGGTGTTATAGAACCTCTCCCCCTCCTCCATCGTCCGTGCATGACTCGGGAAGGCTATCTTCCGCTTCCACTCCACCACCTCCTTTTTCTTGAAAAGGAGGAGAAAGTGGAGACATGTAGAGTCATTCGTAGAGCCGGGGAGGTGGTCCCTTCACGCTCCCTCAAAATCTCCCCCTAGGCTCACTATCAACTTGCAGGGCGAGCCTCATAGCTAGCCTAAGGTACCCCGGACCCGTTCTTAGGAAACCGAAAGGTTCCCAGCCGGCAGCCTAAGCAAGCGTCAAAGGGAACCAACAAGGAAGGGGCGAGCACGATAAAGCCCCTCCCAACGACTCAACCTCAAAGGAGGACGAAAGAGAGAAGTTTGAACACACATGCAAGCGTAGAAGAACTAATAGGCACGCAAGCAACAAGGGAGAAATATTTTCATTCAAATATAAAGTTGGCATTATAAAATGATAAAAAAAAAATTTTAAAAAAAATTCCTAGTCACTACCGGAGGAGGCCTTGTCCTCTGAGGAAGATTCAAAGCCCTAGAGCCTACAATTGTATCTCTCGCTCAAAGACCACTGCACCTAATCTATCTTCCAAAACGTGGCGATAATCTCCCTCCTTGGCATATACTCAGCATTTAACCTTGCCAGCTTGTCTTACAAATGTCCCAACCTCCGCCCATAGCGGAACCCTTGGTCTTCGACGTTTACGACCTGCCCCCGAATCCGTGCGACCTCGGTCAATACCCCATCCAATAGCCAGCATATCCAAGTTAGTACTTTCTTCAGCTCTACTTTCTATAAGGCCTTTGCGTTAGCATCAATGGGAATTGGGAATGAAATTGATGAACCAACACCATCTTCAGGCCCCAAAAAGACGGCAATACTCACCAGCTTGACAAAAACTTCCAACACCCTTGGTGCATCAAGGGCCACCATCGGCTCTAGTGGATGAACACTATCCTCCAAATCATTCAAACCAGAAGAAGAGGAAGAGTCATCCAAGATATCAAGCGGCCTAAAAGTCAACGGATGCAAGCCGCTGAGATGCCATTTAAGCCCCTCGGCCTCTTACTTTGACGCGAACCGGGCGGAGCGTGGGGGGCTAGGACCTTGTGCACCCTTCCCTTTGGAATATCAGCATCCATGACGTCGGGTTATGTGGAGTATGGACACTCAGAGGATAAAAGAAGAAATGCAAGACGATTTTGAGCAAGAACGTAAGGCAAGCTTAAAAAGGAAACCCGGGTGGAAGGAACATTCACGACCCAGCCGCCTGCGCCTTAAGACTCTGTGATGCCATAATTGCACCCCCTCATCTCTAGAGCACTATAGCACACACGAGCACCCCTTTGATTCTCGGACTTAACCATCAGCCCCATGCAATCCTAATGGACACTCACACTTCCATAGAAGCCCTCGTAGGTTAAGTGTTGGGAGGGCTTCATCCTACGCAACCACCTCGTAGGTCCTCCTTGATCTGCCATGTTGGGCCCGCGAGCCCAACCTCCTAAAAGAGCCTCATCCGAGTAATTGAGGGCCAAACATAAGCCATCAACAACACAAGAGGACAACCGATCTTGACCCACTTCGATAGCTGTCATGCAACACTATTCTGACCCACGCTTGTTCAAGAAATGGGAAAAGGGATTGAAAGCCTTCTTACATCCCCGAGCAAGAGAGAACATGCATAAAGTGACGCATGGGTCAAGGAAATAATTTCCTAGCCCATGCATTTTTCCTGCATACACTGGCTTGGATTTTATCCCAAAGCTCAATCTTCCTCTCTAGCAATTACTACACAGTTTTTCCTTAACTCATGTTTTTATAAATTAAAACAACTTGCCCAATAAATAGAAGCATGTTCATGGTTAATTTACAATAACTTGGTGAGGGACTTGACGGGAAAAATAAATCTTGCTCAAATAGTTTCCGACTATCCCAAGTCACAATTTAATTACAATTGATTCCACAAAATAATTGTAACTACACTCTAGAATTTATTCTTTATTAAATCAATAAAGTTCCATTTGACTTACTTATGGTTGAGTATGATTCCTCCATGAAATTCTCTATAGTAGAATTTGGACTAAGATACTGTAACATTAAATTATCTATCTCTTAATCCTTAAGTCTAGATTTTATCATGTTTAGTCTCTAACTGTGAATACCCCTTTTACAAGTTACTATTTTGGAATTCTCATTTCCAAAATGCTTTGGCCAGAGACTATGAATAAATCCTTTACAAAATCCTATTCAAGAGAAAAAAATTTTATCCTTTTAAAAAAAAAAAAAAAAAAGGGACTTGGATTCCTTTTTGAGCAAAGCTTCTCTCACAATGCTATATGAGATCACCCAACGCACAGAGGATGTTGACTCATTTAAGGTCTCACTCTTTGATGCATCAAAGTGACATCCACTTGATATCTAAGTCCACTTCCTCTCAGGATTTAGAATCATTGATATAAGTAGTCTGAGAGTTATTATCTTTTCCCAATGACAATATTTTCGTGGAAAGACAACTCTCAGTCCGTTTTAGTGTATACCACCTTATATAACTACGCATCAACTCGAAGCCTTATCTTCACCTAATTAAGGTAAACCATATAAATTGATGTGTAACAATCTTGCCAATAGAATTTCCAATTCCATTACCGATTGCAAACAAAATACTTTTTGAATGCAAGGATCATGGACTAAGACCTTGTGTGACAAAGACCATTGTTCACACCCATATTCCATACTCAATGTAATCTCTGGACCTTTTGGATGTGGATAATCATAAAGATCATACAAAGACTATATGATATATGCTTAAATATTTAATTAGTGAATAACAAACTATAATGTTAATCAACTTAGAATTTAGAGCATAATCCTCAACAAAGTGTACACTGAAAATAAGGAATAAAACATAAACTGATTTACAAAAAGGTAAACAACAAGAATTACAACCTGTTAGTGCAATTTTTAGATTGTCTTTTTCTATGAGCCAACGACCCTAACAGTCATTGTACGGTTGAACTGAGAGTAGGCTCTCCTAGCATGAGAGGGGCATATCTGTAAAATAAAGAAGTCATCAGAATGTCTCCGGCTAGAGCCGATGACCCTCCAATGCTTAAGTTAGCATACTTATATAGAGTGAGAGAAATAAAGTGAGGTTCTAGAGAGAACCATAGTTCTCCCTCTAAGGGGAGAACTTGTGGGTCGGAGCTCTCATGGAGAGCTCCTGTCTAAGAGAGAGAGAGAGAGAGAGACCAAAGGGAAGAAGTCCTCCCTTAGTGGTCTCCCTTTCCTATTTAAAGGGATCTCATCTTTTGGTCAAAATAACATCCTAGCCATACACGTGTCAATCATGTGGGCCCATGTTGTTAAGGGATATTTTATCCCCAACAGTTACCCCCTGATCCCCATGGCTAACTTGCTCAGAGGGTCAGGTATCCGGGATCTTTGGTATACTTGTGATCAGGGTTACCTTTGTGTTTCTTGGTGAGAACGATGTGTCGTTTGTCAGATGTTTGGAGTAGCGATCTTGGAAGTGTGAACATCCGTCAAGTCGTATAGGTTTTAGCCCCCGAGCCTGCGACTCGGCTATTGTCAACGTTGTTGTTGGCGAGCTTGTTTAAGCTTTATTCCTTGTCGGGCTGACCCGAATCAAGGTCTTTGTCGAACCTATCAGATCATAATAGATGGTGTTTGGGATGATATTTTGCCTATATAGTTGAGGAGAGCTTCATATGTTCTGGTGCTTCCTATAGAAACTTAAAGACAAAAAGACATTTAGCAGCTTTGGTGCTGGTTATCTCGTTAGTAACAGGACCTTGGTCCAGGTTAGTCAATAAGCAAATAATAACTTTAGTCATCAGATATAAAAATATTCATGTGCTGAATTAATAACTGGAAGGGGTTTACCGAGACCGTATGTCAATTGCAAGAGCTTGTAAGCTCTCATGTCCAAGGACTGTTGAAGGCGAGGATCCAAGCTCTTGTGCCTCTGCTGAGTGCCGAGTACTTTCCTAGTCTTCAATCCAAGCTCGTGCACCAAGAGACTAAGATCTTCTAGCTAGGGCTTCGGATCAGCAGGTCAGGTTCGTACGCCAAGAGGTTAAGACCTCTGTGACTAGAACACTAATTCTCAATCTTCAAGCTTGTGCTCCAAAAGACTGGGATCTTCTAACTGGGGCTCCGGATCAGCAGGTCAGGTTCGTGCGCTAAGAGGTTAAGACCTTTGTGACTAGAACACTGATTCTCAATGACATGCTCGTGCGCTAAGAGGTTAAGACCTTTGTGACTAGAACACTGATTCTTAATCTTCAAACTTATGCTCCAAGGGTCGGGATGTTTGATTGTTTTGACCTGTTTGCCTGAAATCATTGAAAACACAAGGTGGAAACATCCCAAATTTGTTAGTGAAAAAATATTTGCACTCGAGATAAATTTTATAATTTTTGGTGATGTTTCTTCAGATCTTCGGCATTCCATGGATGTGTAGTGCTTGATTCGACCACTCTAGAGAGTCAAGCGATCATTATGGACCTGGATTTTGGGCCTAAATAGGCTACCCTATGATTTTTCTCATATTGGGGCATCTTGTGAGACCAGTCAGGGTGTTGCCATGTACCGGTCACTTATGCGCCTAGGAACAGTCAAGGTGCTACGATGTACTGATCCTTGGTGCACCTGGTGGAGCTAGCAGGTTGTGTCCTACAAAAGCTCAAAATATATAGAAGACGTGGTAGCATCTTTGCTGCTAATTAGTTCATGCATAAAGAGATTGTAATCTCGATCAACCCAATTAATTGGGCGATAAGCAATACTGATCTCATGTATCAATATTTGATTATTGCAAGTAATTGGCATGTGAAATAATTAGTAAAAGTTTTACCCAATTTTGATTGTCGAAAGTTGTTGAACCTTTGGTGTTTGAAACTTGGCCCTCGAGATCTTCCCTTGGGATTCTTGAGGTTTTGGAGCTGCAGCTCATAGGATATTCAACCTGCGCTCACATAATTTTGAAAGATCAATTGCGATGTGTAAGTAATAAAATGGGCCCTTCTCATTTAGTAGAATATGCCACTGTTGTGAGACACTCAAACTGTAAGGTTAGCCATTCTTCCTTGATTGAACTAGGCCATGTTGAATGAGCCCAACCATCTCCTGACTGATGGATTTTGTTGCACAGCTCAGAATCTTGAGCTTTCTAAGTGGGCACTTCAGTCATGAAGAAGTTCTGAGCATAATCAATTTTTGTGGACTGAATGCACAAAATAGGGGGCCACCATGCATGTATAGGAGCATGTGCTAAGTAGCGATGCGTGTTTCCCCTTAAACTAATCTGTTTGATTTTGTTTCCTCTGAAAGCCTTGATTGCCACATGTGACTGAACTCAGAGATGACTTTTTTTTTTTAACGTTGGTCTGTAAAATCCAAATTTAAGCTTTTTCTTCTGCGCTTTTATAGTTATTAAAAGCAAATAGCAATATTAAAGTGAATACCCCTCGGTTGTGGTTTCCGATGTAGGCCTTGGGATGAATTGTCCTTGAGTGGTACTGATAAGCCTTGAATGTTATGCATTCAAGCCCCTTAACTTGCATTTGTTAAACCTTAGTTATTTTGTAATATAATATTTTGTCGTGTTTTTGGTCTTTGTCAGTATTTTCAGGTCTTATGGAAAAGGTTATTCTTCATCATGGAATTCCTCAATATATGCCAATTTCCTCACATGGCTCGAGCTACTTCATCATTTGGCTCGAGCGATCTCAGCATGACTTAGCTCGAGCGATCTACACTTATGGCTCGAGCGATGTTCACTCCTCATAGCTCGAGCGAAACAATCACTTGGCTCGAGCTAAGTTGGTCCAGTCAGAGTCTGAAGTGCGATCTGCGCCGGATTTAGAGGAAAAGAAGATCAAGGAAGACCTAATCAGTGCGAGAACAGCTCTCCAATCCCTCAAAACGAGTATTGACNCAAAGTTTCCACCTCAACAACCAATTCTCATTCCCTAGGAGTAGGGGTACTAGAGATAGATCTTTGCACGGAGGTATATGAGGTGGATTTACCGGGTGTCGGCCCTGGCCCTACCCCGCGTACACGACTGATAAGCCTTGAATGTTATGCATTCAAGCCCCTTAACTTGCATTTGTTAAACCTTAGTTATTTTGTAATATAATATTTTGTCGTGTTTTTGGTCTTTGTTAGTATTTTCAGGTCTTATGGAAAAGGTTACTCTTCATCATGGAATGCCTTCGTTATATGCCAATTTTCTCACATGGCTCGAGCTACTTCATCATTTGGCTCGAGCGATCTCTGCATGACTTAGCTCGAGCGATCTATACTTATGGCTCGAGCGATGTTCACTCCTCATAGCTCGAGCGAAACAACCACTTGGCTCGAGCTAAGTTGGTCCAGTCAGAGTCTGAAGTGCGATCTGCGCCGGATTTAGAGGAAAAGAAGATTAAGGAAGACCTAATCAGTGCGAGAACAGCTCTCCAATCCCTCAAAACGAGTGTTGACTCGATTGTATTGAATAATGAGAGATTGAAGGTGTGAGAATCCCTTGAGTTGAGGGATTTGAGAGTGAGTTGAGGGATTGGAGAGTGAGTTGAGGGATTTGATATATGTGGGATTGTTGGAACCAGAGAGAGAGGAATTTCGTGGGCAGAGCAAGGAGCATCATCGGAGATCATTTTGAAGCCTGTCCAGAGAAGAAGAACACTCTAGGAGATGACTTTCTCTAACCTAATAGAGAATTTCAACTCCTCTATGAGTGGCTAATCCCTTTCTTCATAGGGAGTTGATGAAACCCTCTCCAAATTCCATGATATAGTTTGTATTTATTGCTGGGATTTCCAGAATATACATGATGATTGTTTAGCTTAGGGAATTGCAAAACCATTTGTAAATTTGTTCTTCATTGATAATAATCATTCTTGAGTCCATTCAATCTTGTCTATGAGATAGTTTTTACCTTGAATGAATTCAACATCTTTATTTTCTGTGATTATGGAGATGATAGCTAAGCAATGGTATCAATTGACATTCATTCAAGAAGCTTGATAGGTCATACTTAGGGTTCATAAATCATGCTACATCTTAGTTTAGCTTAATTTGGGTAGATGATTCATGCAACCTAGGATGGGTTATTCTTGATTCTTGATGATATGTATGCTGTTTAGAGATTATATATGTCATGCTAGGGAAAGCGGATCGTATCACAAATAGTTTAGGTGATCGATCCGTAATAACCAAAGATGATTTATCACTTTCTTCAAAACAAAAGTATTTTCTTGTTGATGGCGTCGTATGATTGACAATCATACACACATCATATCATGTGTATACTGAAAATCCCACATGAGTATGAACGATCATTGGAATGAGGTTTGTGGTGGATTTAATCCCTATGTTTATTTCTTTGAGTTCCATTACGTATTTAAGTTTCAATTTAGTTTTCAAAACAATCAATTACCTTTTTGAGTTAGATTAGAATTTTATTCTGAGTATTTGATGAACACCCAACTTAGAACAGTCCTTGAGGTTCGATACCCTCAAAAATAGCCCTATCCTATAAAGGATTCGTCCTATTGCGAGTGGTCTTTTATAATTGATCCGTAAAATCCACATCAACGACCTGAATGTTCCTGTCCAAATACTTGTCCGCACGCATCGTTATGCGACCAATAAATGGACCCCTGTGAACACACTCGTTCTGTTGGCCCCTGACGTTCGATAATTGCTTTTATCTGAGCCTGCACAAAACATACAAATGATAACTTGAACATATAATCGGCATAAACTCATATTTTTTCCATGACCATATTCACGTAATAATACGTATTTAGCACTTACAATAGCTTCTCCAGCCTTTTCAGTCATAGGGTTCCCATCTTTCTTCGTATGCGTGACACACCACATATCGTCCCGATTCGGGGTTTCTCCCATATCTTCCGCCTGCAATATCATTCATCTAAAATTAAATCAATCATTCAACAAAACATTGTTAAACATAGAAACAAACCATCCATTTTACAGGGATATATGGTGGATCAAGTCTAATAGCTTCCATTTCTCTTAAGTTTGTAAATGATTTTCAGGTCTAAATACTAGCTAGGCCATGAATGTTCTTAGTNTGTGGATTTTACGGATCAATTATAAAAGACCACTCGCAATAGGACGAATCCTTTATAGGATAGGGCTATTTTTGGAGGGTATCGAACCTCAAGGACTGTTCTAAGTTGGGTGTTCATCAAATACTCAGAATAAAATTCTAATCTAACTCAAGAAGATAATTGATTGTTTTGAAAACTAAATTGAAACTTAAATACGTAATGGAACTCAAAGAAATAAACATAGGGATTAAATCCACCACAAACCTCATTCCAATGATCGTTCATACTCATGTGGGATTTTCAGTATACACATGATATGATGTGCGTATGATTGTCAATCATACGACGCCATCAACAAGAAAATACTTTTGTTTTGAAGAAAGTGATAAATCATCTTTGGTTATTATGGATCGATCACCTAAACTATTTGTGATACGATCCGCTTTCCCTAGCATGACATATATAATCTCTAAACAGCATGCATACCATCAAGAATAAAGAATAACCCATCCTAGGTTGCATGAATCATCTACCCAAATTAAGCTAAACTAAGATGTAGCATGATTTATGAACCCTAAGTATGACCTATCAAGCTTCTTGAATAAATGTCAATTGATACCATTGCTTAGCTATCATCCCCATAATCACAGAAAATAAAGATGTTGAATTCATTCAAGGTAAAGACTATCTCATAGACAAGATTGAATGGACTCAAGAATGATTATTATCAATGAAGAACAAATTTACAAATGGTTTTGCAATTCCCTAAGCTAAACAATCATCATGTATATTCTGGAAATCCCAGCAATGAATACAAACTACATCATGGAATTTGGAGAGGGTTTCATTAACTCCCTATGAAGAAAGGGATTAGCCACTCATAGAGGAGTTGAAATTCTCTATTAGGTTAGAGAAAGTCATCTCCTAGAGTGTTCTTCTTTTCTGGACAGACTTCAAAATGATCTCTGATGATGCTCCTTGCTCTGCCCACGAAATTCCTCTCTAGCTTTGGTTCCAGAAATCCAACATATATCAAATCCCTCAACTCACTCTCCAATCCCTCAATTCACTCTCAAATCCCTCTTTTCAACGGATTCTCTCACCTTCAATCTCTCATTATTCAATACAATCGAGTCAACACTCGTTTTGAGGGATTGGAGAGCTGTTCCCGCACTGATTAGGTCTTCCTTGATCCTCCTTTCCTCTAAATCCGGCGCAGATCGCACTTCAGACTCTGACTGGACCAACTTAGCTTGAGCCAAGTGATTGTTTCGCTCGAGCTATGAGGAGTGAACATCGCTCGAGCCATAAGTATAGATTGCTCGAGCTAAGTCATGCAGAGATCGCTCGAGCCAAATGATGAAGTAGCTCGAGCCATGTGAGGAAGTTGGCATATATTGCGGAATTCCATGATGAAGAGTAACCTTTTCCATAAGACTTGAAAATACTAACAAATACCAAAAACACGACAAAATATTATATTACAAAATAACTAAGGTTTAACAAATGCAAGTTAAGGGGCTTGAATGCATAACATTCAAGGCTTATCACACCCCCAAACTTACATTTTGCTAGTCCCTTAGCAAAACAAAAGCTGAAATAAATAAACAAAATTAAAAACAACTATTTTACCTCCTTTGTCGTAGGAAACACGGTTGCATTTGGCATATGCAACAAGCCTTTTAAACCCCTAGGCATCCCTAGTGGACGAGTGAAGTCTCATGAGGGTTTAACAGAAATGTTACCCACAAACATTATGCACACACATGTTATCCAAAAGAATGAAGTATCACACAGATAATGGTTATCATTCATGAGCAAGTTTAAAAAGCTTAACACTATCTTCACATTTCTTAGGATTTCCAAAGTCCACTCACTTACACATGACCGGCTGAGATACCACAAGTTCAATTTTGTGTAAAGTGAACTAACACATAAGTATGAGGCTTCCAATTAATTCCAGTGTGCATGATTCAATACTTTAAAAGTCACCAGGATCTTCATCAGATAATACAACCAAGGCATAGGCATGATTTTTTATTTTTTATTTTTTATTTTTTTATTTTATTAACCGGCTGTGCAATGTTAGCTTCCTTAAGCTTTCTAATTGACCCATGTATCGAGTGTTAAGCTAATGACTCCCAAACCAGATGGTTTTAGGGCATTAAGTATGAACACCCTTCAGGCTTAATAACTCGAGTCAATTCAGGCTACGAAACTGACTAGCCAGATGTTATCTATCTGTTTGTGTGTAGCTGTGCAATGTTAGCTCCCTTAAGCCCCCAGCTCATACAGCGCCGCCAACCTCTAGAGAGAGATATGATAAAATTAAGGATTATAAAATTAATTTTGGATAGTAATTAGAAAAAAAAAGATGAAATAAATAGAAAAAAATTAAAAAAAATATTTTAAATAATTTTGTAGTAGAAAAGGTTGAATTTGGAATATGAAAAAAGAATTTTAAAAAAATAGGCATAAAAGTGGAAAGTGAGTATTAATGAGGGTTTAAAAGAAATGTTAAAAAAAAAAATTAATGAAAAAAATTTATAAAAAGAATGAATATAAAAAAGATAATGGTTATAATTAATGAGAAAGTTTAAAAAAGATTAAAAATATATTAAAATTTATTAAGGATTTATAAGTAAAATAAATTAAAAAATGAAACGGATGAGATAAAAAAAAGTTAAATTTTGTGTAAAGTGAAATAAAAAATAAGTATGGGATTAAAATTAATTAAGTGTGAATGATTAAATAATTTAAAAGTAAAGGATGATTATAGATAATAAAAAAAAGGGAATAGGAATGATTTTTATTTTTATTTTTATTTTTTATTTTATTAAAAGGATGTGAAATGTTACGATTAATTAAGCTTTATAATTGAAAAATGTAATAGAGTGGTTAAGATAATGATACAAAAAAAGATGGTTTTAGGGAATTAAGTATGAAAATTAAGGATTAATAAAGGTGAGTAAATAAGGATAAGAAAATGAATAGGAAGATGTTATCTATAGTTTTGTGTGTAGATGTGAAAATGTCTACGCACTCACATCTTCACACGATTTATATAAATTGTGAAATATGGGCACTTTTTATGGGCTGAGTGTGTGCTATGGTCTGAGTAACACATTGGGGCGACAAAATGTATAAGAAGATGATTTTAAAGGGACTTCTCCGATTGATCCGTCACACTATCCAATATATGTGAAGAGATGCCGTGTGTTCACACATACAGGCCCCTACAGAAGTGTGAAACACAAGGGATCAGAGACATTCCACCGAAAAAATAGAAAAATATCAATTTATCACGGGTGTGAGTTGAAGAGGTGGTTTCTTCTTCTTTGTTTTTGTTTCAAGATAAGAGTATACATCGAGGGTTGAAAATTGCGTTGTTAATTGGAAATAACGAATTAAATAGAATTCAGATTTTATAATAAAAATAGTACAGATAAAAACAACTAAGTTTAATGAACTGTATATCAATAAAAGACATATGTGTTACCGCCTTGAGGCAGGTGTCAAGCTTGAGATCGTTAGTTGGAACCATAACACTATGAAGAAAACAGTGAAAAATTAAGTATTGGCCTTAAAAGGTAACGTGAACTAAGATAAAGTTAATAACACAATGGGTCGCCTATCCCACATCCTTTGTGCTGATTATGAGAAAAACTCTTAACTGGAAAATCTGCGTGGAAAAGGGACAAAAAAAATTTAATGAGGTCATAAACAACAAATTTTTCATACGGAATCATCTGAATCTCTCGGAGATTTTTTCGTGTTGTTTTTTTTTAGGAAGAAAGACCTTAATTTTACAATTGATTTCCGGTATCAACATGGAGACTTAACACGAACACATATATGTTGAGTTTACACACCTAAAAAATTGTGAATAAATACACCCAAAAAAAGATTAATGAAAAAATTGTAAAAAAATGTTTAAAGAAAAATATAGAAAGGGAGAAATAAGTATTGTTATTGTTTTTTAAATTAAAAAAATGAAAATAAGATAATGTATGTGAATAAAATTGAATAATATGGTATATATGTATTTTTTGTTGTTATATTATAAATATTTATATATATGTTAAAAGTTTAATAAAAGAACATCCGCTAAGTTGGGTGGGTAAAGGGAAGGCACTATACAAAATTTCTCTCCCTCCAAGATTTATGGCTGCAAATGACGTACGGAAATTTGAAAAGCAGAAAAAAAAAATAATGGGGCAATCGTGTTAATGGTAGAAAGCTGGAAAGGAAGGTAGAGAATAATAGCATGAGTATATGGATTTTGTAGATTGAGGAAATATATGGAAAATAGTAAAATGAAGATAAAGGAAAAAATAATAAGGATTGATAGAGGAGGTAGTAAAAATATGTGAGAGAAACCGTACATCCATTAATTATGAGGTATAGGTGGAGATATATAGCTATCAAGGAGGCGCCGAGAGGACGGATTAGATAATAAGCCAATAATGGGATACTGCGAATATTGGAAATACTTCATGAAACTAGATGGAATATATCATTGAACTAAGCGACAGATGCGTGAATAATAATTTAGCGAGCAAATAACATACAGAGAGAATAATCCTTCGGGCCCCTAGAGAGATGACAATAAGAAATATTTTCATGGGAAGCAGATACGGTGATGATATAGAGGAATGTGAGAGGAAAAATTTCTGGATCTAAATGTGCTGGTACTAAGTGCAAAACAGAACAGTCGCGCGAATTTTATAAAGAGGGTTGAAGGTGAAATATTATGCTTAATCAATATTGCACAAGTTCGGGTGGGTCGGATATAGTTAATGTGGGCTGGGGATAGTGTAGAATCGCGAGCGAAGGTTGGTGCATTCAGGAATTTGGGTAGGGATCGAGTGGAAGTGAAAAATTTAGATGATATACTCATGTGTTTAGTTAGTGTTGAAATATAATTGTCGAAAACAGCGATATAACTTGCTCATATGAATTTGCAACGGAAACAGTATTCTCCATATGTGTGGGTTAAGCGTTATTTGTAGATTAGGGTTCTTGAAATTAAGACCCGAAAGTGAATAAATAAAAGAGAATTAAAGAAGTATAATAAATGAGGATGAGAATTGTGAACAAATGGGGAAAAATAATTGTAAAAAGGTGGTATATAAAAGAATAATGATGAAGGTAAAAGATTGGATAGTGGAAGTTTAATGTAATAATTAGTGTATAGGAATTAACAATGTAATAAATTATATAATGTAAAATGATATTTTAAGGGAAATGTAAAGGAAAGAAAAGAGAGATATAAAAATAGGTGGGATGAAAATGTGGAGTCAAAAATTGAATAAGAATATAATACGATGATGAAAATAAAAATAAAATCATAATAAATAAAGGAGGATAAAAAAAAGGATTGTATTAATAAAATGAAAAATTTATTATAGAAGCAGGATTGAAAGTAAGAGTGGGTAGTAGAAATAGTGTGTTGGAAGAGGAGAAGTGGTGAAAATAGGAAGTAATATTTTATTTGATTGTATGATGAGTTTGGAGGAGGAATATATAGAAATTTAACAAAGATATGTAGAAGGAGGGTATACAAGGAATGAGAAAAGATGTATAAATTTGTAGGGGAAGTAATGATGAGTATAATTGGTATTGAGAGAAGAGGAATGATTTGAGAAGTTTGAATGGAATTGGAATGGAGTGTGGAATATAATGGAAAAAAGATTGATGTGGAAAAAGGGGGAATTTAGATAGACGAAAAAAGTAATAGATAGATTAGAGATAAGTGATGGGTGGATAGAGAGTGGGTGTATAGAGAGAGAAAAAAGTGAGGGGATAGATAGAATTTGTCCCCGAAAAATATGCAGGATTTATGAGGTATGTATTTGGATATATATCACCCTCGGGCCGTCTTTTCTTACGGCCGGGGGCTCATGGGGGCCTTCATTGTACGGCGGAGCGCTGGACCTCCGTTTTGGCCACCTGAGGGTCCAGTTTGCCTCTCTTTCCTGCTTTCCCGCACCCGAAAAAGAGAGTGATTAAGCAATAAAAGGGATAAGTTATTATAGACTGTGGAATAATTCCTTATTTATAAAAAGTGTAGGTGGTCGAAAAAAAACTGTGCTTTTGAAAAAAGTACTGCTTCACCCCTATAAAAAAATGAAAAAGCGCTGTTTGGTGATAAGGAAGAAGACAACAAAATATGTGTGTTGGGGAGGGAACATAGTCTGTTGTGCTCTAGTCTCAGCACAGTAGTATACGCAGGAGGAGGAAGAACAGAACTGGAGAGTAACGCTGGCAACGATAAAGACATGAGAGAGGGATGCCAAGAAGAATTAAAGGGTTTACGGTGAGTAGGTCAGGAAGTGTACTTTGTGACGGTATACGGAAGGATCTTTGAGAGAGTGTTACTGGAGGGTGATTTCAGGGGATGATTGTGTCAACTGAACACGAGGTGATGGAGGCAAGCGGGACTAAGGGCGAGATTTATAAGAGGTAAATCTGCTGGAATATATGTTGATATGTGAATCTGCGCACTAGAGACACACTATATAGTAGTGATTTTGAATTGAGAAAAGTATTCACTCGGTGTATCTTGTTGACCTAGAGATAGAAAGGAGGTATTCAGGGATAGCATCCGGCCGAACTCGTATCGACAATGTTTACTGTGGCATTAAGAGGGTATTTTCGGCAAACCAGAGCTACTCTCACGGTAAAGACTCCTGAAACGAGAAGTTGGGAAGTTATGTAGAAGTCGATGTACCTTCTAAAAAATATAGCGTGGGAATAGATGGGAGGTGTCAAATCTCTGAGAGGAGATAAACATAGATTGTGAAGAAATTCGCGATAATAAAGAATATATGTAGGGAATTTTAGGAAAATGTTGAAAGTTTGCTTTATGATTGGATATAGGATGAATATTTTATTTGATTGCACTCATGGTTCGGAATAATAAATGGATAACCATGTGGGGTGAAACGGATTTGTCGAGATAGTCGACTGCGCACCTTTAATTATCGGGAGAGCGAGATAGGACGATATGTGAAGCTTTCTTAAGGGAAGAGACACGAGGTGGAGTTCTTGAGAAGACTCTCGGAAGATTCGATCGAACATCGAATTTATGAATAGTTGACGAATCCTGCGAGTAATATTGGGATAGGATGTGAAGAGTAATGAAATGGATTTTAGTCTATTCTAATTGTATACAATCAAGGCGCGTGTGGTTCGAAGATTTAAATAATGGGAATAATGTATTTAGTTAATAAAGATAATTTAATCTTTTAAATGTAATGATTAAAGTGGGATCAAGAAAGATAGAATGTAAATTAATTTATTGATGGAAAAAAAGATTGTGATATAAATTAAAAAGGGAGATGGAAAGATTTTAATAAATAGAAAGATAAGAGGAGAAATGAAAAATTGGAGTCACTCTCACAAAGATTGTAGATCTTCCTGCGGTCGGTTTGCACTTGGGTTTGGTTGCGCTTCAGGGCGGTGGGGGTTAAGACACTAGCTGGAATGGAACTGTGAAAGTAGAAAAGGAAACAATAATTGGAGATAAAAGGGGAACTATTGGATAAGTATTCTCGGTAATAAATAGATTGTTGACTCTAACTATAGAAATGCTTCATGATCAATTTATACATCTGTGATGAGCTATGAGGATGGTGGAGGGTGTAGTGGACATAACCACACTTCTGTAGGATTGTAGGAGTATTTTTCTATGGAGTAGGGAGCTTGAAATTCAATACTCTGCAATGTATCAAGTGAAGTTGACTCGTCTTTCGGAGACGTAGAATCTGTTCATTGTATTTCCGCTCTACGGTGGGTTCGATCGTGGGGAAATCAAACAAGAATAAAAATGTTAGATTGAATGAAATACCTGCACGAAAAGAAAGGTTTGCTGGATAGTTTGGTTTTGGCTAAGAAAAAAAACTAACTCAGTGGCCCAATCACCTTTTGGCTATGAACAAATATATAAAAACTGATATGGTCAGAATTTGTAATAGGATTATGGTGTAAAGATTTGCTCAACGAAGGCTGGAGGGTGTGGTATGCCTGGCACCTGGCGACTTTGGGCTGGTGATGGGCTGTCTCTCTTTTCCCCCGACATGGGTGGCCCCGTTTTTGGGGGTTCCTGGGCTGCTCTTCTCTGTCTTTTGGACCTCGTTTGGCTGCTCTGTCTCTCCCTTTCACTCGTCTTCACCGCCGCTCTCCTCTGATTTCCGCTTGGCAGCGGCCTTTTCTGGTCCAGACAGGGGGCTTGTGTTGGCCCCTTGTATCCCGGGTCTGAGTTTGCGCGCACGGTTGCGCTCATTTCCCTGCTTTTCCCCCCGTTATGCATCAGTGGCCCCATCGGTTCTCCTATTCTCGGGACCCGGTCGGCTTCTCTCGCCGCTATCCTCAGGTTTCCAGTTACTCTCCCCTCTTGTGCCCCTCTTTGCACGAGAGCCGCCTTTCCCGTTTGAATGCAGCTGTTCCGGGGGATCGGCACCATCCGCGCTCTTATCATCTGCCCCCCCTCCTGCCGTCCTCCGTTGGTCCTCTCCGTTGGCTCCCTAGTTGGCGATGCGTCCGAACCCGCCCAGCCCAACCACCCAGCTAAACCTCCACAACAACCTCTGCTGTGGGTGCCGCTCTTCGGACGCGTGGGCCGCTCTCTCCGGCTTTACCTCTGCTAAGTAGCATCTTATCCTGCTGCTCCCGTACATCCCCCCCCTGCCCGCGTTGCTCGCTTCTTGTCTTTGCTTGGCCCTTCCGTCCTCTTCTTCGGTCACGGTCCTTTTTTTTCTGCCATGCTGCCTGCGCCCCTCCGCCCGGGGCCCCGCCCGGTTGCTTCGCTGGAATCATCTTCCTCCCAGAAGTTATGATTTGCTCCGGGACACCAAGGCCTGACCTGTCGTGGCTGCCCCTCTCCGGTTTTGCTTGCGTCATCCCCCTTCCAGTTCATGCTTCTTTCGGCTGCACCCTGTTGGGATATCACGGACTCCCCTTGGTATGCCCCATTTGTCCCTTACCTCGCCTCAGGTCCGCTTTCCTCTGATTGGCTCCGGCCACCCGGCCACCTTTTCACGGATCCGATCGTCAACTTTGGGGCTCCGGCACTCTTCAGTACTGTGCTCGCTACGCATCTCCCCGTTGCGTTCCCCGCGCGCATTTTCGAGTCTCCTCACCTTCTGCCCCCCTTGCCATTGTGGCGCCCTTCAGTGTCCCGCCGCGGTGCGCAGTCCTCCACCGTGGTTTTTCTGGCCTCCTTGTTTCAGCGCTCTGAGTCTGTGTCTGAGCGCTGTGTACGTTGTACCGCCTCGGCGCCTGTCCAGGCGGGACTGATGCTCTTCCCCAATTTTGCTTGTCGCCTTTTTGATGTCTGCGGGTCTCGACTTCTGGCCCTTCCCCCTTCTTTTCGGCTGCGAGTCCCTTCTCGTCGCCGTGGCTCTCGTTCCCACTGGATAGCGGTGTGGCTCCCCCCCCCCCGCTCCACGTCGTTGTCAAGTTCATTCCGCCTTTTTAGTCGGTTTGGTCAGCCCGGCGTCTCCGTGACGGAGGGACGCCTTCTCCACTCGGACTTCTTCCTCCTCTCACCTCTCCGTCCCCCGTTCCCGCCTCCCCATCCTCCGACGCGTGCCCAGTCGATTCTCCGGGGGCTTTAGCCTTTGGGACAGCCGGTTCGGCGGCTCGCCGGTTGTCCTTGCGCTCCATGCTGCACTCTGGGCCCCCCGTCCGCGTTTGCGCCCTTGGAACTGTCGCCGTCTCGGCTCGTTTCTGGACAGCGTGCCCTCTCCCTGTTGGGGGGGGCACGTTCGCGACCCGGCGTGGTGGGCCATCCCTTTCAAGTTGACTCGTTGTTGGATCCCCCTGGGTTTACGTTCACTGCGCTTGGGATACCCATGATGCATCTGCACGCGTCCGGTGTCCCCGGCACGACGCCGCTTTTGTCGTCCCATTCGGCCACGATTCTTCTTCCGGGCGCCCGTTGGTTTCCAATTCTACACTCCGCCTTTTCACGGCACCTTCGTCTCGCACTGGGCTGGTCATTCATCGTCCCTCCGTTTCCCATGGGCCCTTGAAGATTCTCTCCGACCGCCTGGCGCCTTTTCACGTACTGGTCACGTTGAAGCTCATCGGGGGGTGAGGGCGTTTGGCGAGTGAGTCGTCCTTTTGGGCTTCCCTCCTTTTTGACGTCCGGGTTCTCCCATGCTGCCTGGCTCGAGCGTCTTCTTCTTCGCTCGAGCCATCCCAGCCGCCTGGCTCGCGCGCTCCCCCTTCTGCTCGAGCCTCCCCGCTCTTGGTCGGCGCCTCCTCCTGGCTCGCGCCGTCCTTCAGCGCGGACGTGCCTCTTTCCCTCTCCCGGAACTCTCTCTTCTTCGTTTCCTCCTTCACGCGCTTGGCACGGCTTTTTCTCCCCCATTCTCTGACCTCCCGTAGTCTTCTTCTTCTTCCATTTTTGATTTCCTTTCTTTCCTTTTTTTTCTCTTCTCTCTACTACTCCCCTTTCTCCCCCCTTCCTTTGTTCTGCTTGTGTCCCCACCAGTGCCGTTTTGTCCTACGCTTCCACCCCTTTGTGGCCCCCAGTGTTTGCCGCCCGTCCCCAGCGAGACTGCCTGTTTCCTGCAGCCTTTGGCTCGGCGATCTGCTGTTGGCTCGCAGCGCTCCTCACTTGTAGCGCGGTCCCCCCATTCTTGGTCGCGCCCCGCACTTCGCTCGAGCTCTCTCGTACTTTGCTCGCGCCTTCCCCTTTGGCCCCGCAGCTGTTTGCGCTCTTCCCACTCAGTCAGCCCTGCCCACCGGGTCCCGCATCCTCTTCTCGCACCACTGTGCCGACTTACGCCCCGACACATGGCGCCCTCGTTTCCATCCTCTGAGCCGATTTCGACCTACGATGGGTTTCGCGCGGATGCGCCGCCATCGCCTCCCCAGCCCCTCCCGGCCGGCTTGGCCCCGCTGTCTCTCCCCCCACGCTGATCTCCTCCCCCGCTCTGTAGCTGTTCTACTCCGCTTTGGCATTTGCTCAGCCCCGCGGGGGATGTTCGCTCCGTGCTTGCCGCGTGGCGTTTGAAGGTCCGCATCGAGGATCTGCGCGGCCTGGGCCTCCCACCCTGGTGCCCCGGATTTGGTCGATCGCGCGGGTGCTGTCGTTCCTGTGTTCCCGGCCCCTATCCCGTTTTCCGGATCATTGATGCCTGTGTGAGCCGCCCCCTCACTCATGCTGACGGCACTGCCGCCCTCTTTTGTCTGTCCTTCTGGTTGATCGACCCGTGTTCCGGCCTGTGTGCCCTTGGGGCACTGAGCGCGCGGCGCCTTTTGCGCTCTATTCTGGATTCACGGCGTCATTGGGCTCTCATACCCCCTTGCATTTGGCTGCAACCTGCCTCAGTGCTGGCCGGGTTTCCTTCCCTCCACCGACCGCGCGCGTGGCCTTTCCTTTCCTTCCTGTACCCCGCTCATTTCGGCCGGTATCACGGTCGAGGAGGGGACTCTCTGCGCCCGGGCCTGTTTTATGGCTTGGCCTGCACCCCCGTGTTTCGCCTGTCGATCCGCCGGCCCCCCTGAGCGGTGTCGCTTGCCTGCCGGGACCGTGCCTGAGGCTCCTCCGCTGCGGCCCCGCTGCTGCTGCGGCCGCTGGCTGCTGCCGCATATGGCGATGCAGCTCTGGCTGCGTGCAGCTCCTTTTGCTCTGGGCGGGTTTTGATGTTCGCCGACGTTTGGACCCCTCGCGAGCCGCTGGCCAGATTGGCTTTGCGGTCGGCCTCTGCAGCCGGTTCCGCCCGGATACTGCGAGCCTCCGCGCTCTTGCGCGACTGCTTGCAACGTCCGGACCCCTGCCCCTTCTTCTGTTATGTGTTTGTCAGTTTCATCTTTTGGTTTTCTGGTTTGTCTTTTCCTTTTGCATTGTTGTTGGATTTGCTGGATGTTTCTTCTTCCACCCACTGTTTCCTTTTGCATCTTATCCTTTGCTTCACGCGGTTGCTGATGTTCAGTTTGGGGCCATGCTGTGGCCCTCCTCCTTCTTGTCTCCGGTCGGTTTTTCTTTTACATTGGACCCCTGTTTCCTTTCAGTTTGGGGTGTGGATTCCCTTTTGCGGCCTCTGTGTTGTTTTATTTGTTCTTTCGTTTCTTCCTCTTGTCTCCCCACACCTTGCTCTTCGGAGCATTTTGTTGCCCTTTACTGTGGTTGTTTTTCTTGGCGGTTTCTTTTTTACCCCATGCTCCATATGTTCGGCCTTGAGTCTTCTATTCCCTGTGCTCTGAAGGGTGGCCTTTGTGTCCATATTGCTCTCATCGCGTACCCTTCACTGTTGTGGGTATCCCTGGGCCCCGTTGTGTTGTCTTAATTCCTGTGTTGCGAGGCCACTTAGTGATGTTGGATGGACCCTTGGCCAGCGTATTACCCACCCCTTGCACTCTATGGTGTGGCTCGTTTGCTTGGTGCTCTTTGATGGAGTTCGTCCTCCCTTCAGGGTGTTTTCTCTCACGCCTCTCTTTGGTTTGGGCGTCATTGCTCCTCCGATCACTTGGTCATTAACGCTTAACGGGCGCTCCTTGCCGTCCACCCCCGATCGATCAGCGTCTGGGCCCTAGTCGTTTGTCGCCTGTTGATCGCGTTATTCGCTTGCAGGGTGTTTCCTCCTTCACTGCCCTCCCCCTCTGGTTTGGGCGTCTTACGCTTCCCTACGACTACCTGGGTCATTCGGCTTGGGCTCCCCTTTCCGCGGTTCTATCCCTCACCATCCTCTGCCCTCTGCCTTGGTTTTCTTCTCTTGATGACGACCCTGGTGCTTTTCCACGTATTGCTCCTGGCCCTGGATTCTTGCCCTATCCTTTGTGTTAGTTCACTTTCCCCTTGACTTGTGGGTCTTCAGCGGTCTGTGTCCGTGCGTGGTTTGGCCATCTCCAACTGTGCAGCTAGTGTTAGCTTTCTTTACTTGCTCTGCCTGCTCACCATTCTGCTGTGTGCTCCTTCTTCTTTTGGCTCCCCTGTGTGTGATCACTGTTTTTGGTCCCTTTCTGTTCCCTCTGCGCCTTCCCGTCCCCTCGGGATGCTAGGGTTTCCCGGCTTGTTGCTCTGCCCCTGCCCCGTGTTTCCTGCCGACCGAGGTTCACTGTTGTTTTTCCTTTGGTTTTTTTTTCCGCTTTTGTTTTGCTCAGGCTCGCACCTGTACGTTTTGGGGGGGGTGTGCACGCTTGACTGTTCTGCTCTTCTCTCACCCACCCCGGCGGGCGGACGCGCGCTCTGCTCCTTCCCGGCTTTCTCCACCCCCCCTTCCCTTTTGTCAGTCCCTTGCCCAGCTGCACCTCCCTCACATTCACACACTCTCTTTCCCTCTTTGTCGTCGGCCCCGGTTGCTTTGGCTCTGCACGCTTTTCCCCCTCGGCTCCTCGTGGGCCGAGTGCGTCTCCTGGTTTACCAGCCTGTTCCCCCCCTTCTGCCCTGTTCCCACCCTGAGTATCCCCAGCTCTGGGTTCTACTTCTGGCCCGTTTCCCGCTTCCCCTCTCTTCCCTCATTCGGTTTTCCACGTCTCCTTTACACTGCCCGCTGCGTCCCGTTTCCTTTTGTGTCAGTGCAACTCCCCTAAGTTGCGGCTTCCCCATTATTTCTCGTGTGCTGATTCCTCCTTCCCCGTCCCCGGTCTTCTCGATCTAAACCCAGGCTAAAGCCATGCTTTTTTTCTTTTTATTTTTTTTTTTATTTTATTAATCCCGCTGTGCAATGTTTAGCTTCCTTAGCTTCTAATTACCCAATGTATCGAGTGTTTAGCAATGACTCCCAAACCGATGGTTTTAGGGCATTCATATGAACACCCTTCAGGCTTAACTCAACTCGAAGTCAATCAGGCTACGCAACTGACTGCCAGATGTTATCCTATCTGTTTGTGTGTGTGGCTGTGCACTGTTAGCTCCCTTAACGCTTTCCATGACCTGTATCGCAGTGTTCGCCATCTCCCACCCAACTGATTTTAGCGAATTAGATGTAACCATCCCTCCGGGTTACTCACTCCAGTCATAGCTACGAACGCCACTAGCCACTCCCTTATTTTTTGCAATTTTTTTTTTTTTTTTTTAATACCCTTGCCCGGTTGTCCATCCACCAATTCACTCAAATTCCTCTCACAAAACCATTCAAATACACACAACTAGTTCCGCTGTCATGACCCTCACACCTCATGTGTTAATGTACTCGTGATAGATCAAAAATTGCACCCAATGCACCTCATAAGGTCATCAGGTAAGTACTAAGACTCAATTCCTAACCATATGATCATGTGTTAAAAAATTTAAACTCGCCAATGAAACCAACCACCATTAAAGTTCCAACAAAAAATTCTCCGGAATAGCATGGATTTTTTTTTTTTTTTTTAGACAAGGATTACAAACTAAAAACAGAAAGAACAACACATATTTCCTCAAAATTGTGAATCCCATACCCCCAAACTTAAATGAAACATTGTCCCCAATTGTTTAAAAGAAAAATACGAACGGGGACAATAAGTAATAGGGGCCACAGCATTCCCA
>FXXK01001035.1:5731-44851 GCA_900184695.1 Betula pendula
TTCCTTAAGTACTCAAAGATTCATATTGACATTATAGGGCAAGGTAAAGTATTTCAAAATTTAAACTATTAATAAATATGCAAAGAGACTAATATCAATATAATAAGATAAATTGACCAATAATCATAAATAATCTCAATAATCATATTGGAATGATTCATGAAATTTCGGATATATATAATACTATAATATATAAATTACTTTTTCTTTTTTTTTCTTTTTTTTTTTTAATATTTTAAAAATTAATATATAATATTTTATTATTTTTTATTATATTTTTTTCAAATATATTCACCTACTCAAATATTTTTCTAAACCATTCAAACATAATTCCAAAAAAACTTTTTTCTCGATATCTATGAAGTCAACAAAGAATCAAATAAAATTAAGTAAAATTTGATACCCAAACGAGCCCAAATTAGTTTTTATGATTCAGCGGCAGCCCTCTTTTCTAAATTTTTAATTCTTTTTGTTTTGCTTTTTTTTTTTTGTTTATTCCCACGTAACATTGCATGCCAGTCTTTCACACTAAGAAGAAAACTTCCTCTTGTCTTGTGGCATTGCTATTTTTATTTTTTACAAAGAATTACCGCACCTATTTTGCTTGCCAGGACTTGGACCATATTATTATTACTCATGTACTCCCACGTTTTAACAAAGAATGATTCACACTATTTTTCTATGAAAAAACTTGACCAAAATCTAAGGGAAAAAAATAACTCTCTTTTTTGCACAATACATCACAAATCTACAAAAAAAAAAAAAAAAAAAAAACTACAAGTATCCTTAACCCTACAAGTATCTTTAACCCAATTGGTTTCATAAATAAAGAACTATTATATGGATTAAATTCAATTATTTTAACACTTTCAACTACTCTAACTTGAACACTACAACAAACTTCTTCCCTCAATTCTAAGTCACATTTCAACAGCATGAAACAAATAAAGATAACCTACTTGTTAAAACCAATCTAACATTTAAATCCAAAGCCAAATCAAACACATAATTCAAAATTTAATTGAACCTAGAAATCCACTACTTTATGGTACCCTTCCCCATTCATGTGACTATTTGACAAGTATTAATTACATGACATTTGAAAAAACACATTTTTAATGGTAAATTGTGTATGTTTATTTATTTTATCCATATTTGATGTAGGTATTTTTTGTGACAGAATGACTTGTTTATAAGAAGATCTGGAAAGGAATTGAGGAAACAATGATTTTGCCAAAAATTTTTAGTTTTATTTTACACTCACCAATTCGTCTTTTTAATATTTTTATTACAAAAAATTTGTATAGTTAAACTTGCGGTATCAAATATTACATTACAAATTATATCATTATTTTTTATTGTGAATCAAGCACATGCCTTGCATGTGCCATCTAAACTAGTATATATATTAACTATTGTTACTTAATAAATAATATATTATATAACCTATTTTTATTAATATATATACATTATAAGTAAAACCTTCTACAAGCTTGTTTACGAACATTAATCGAGTCGAGCTGAGTTTATACGAGTTTGTATCGTTTAATAATCAAGCCTAATTTTACATTCATGAACAATCTATTTAATAATTGAATTAAGTTTAGTCGAGCCAAACTTAAATATATTCACAAGTAACTCTATTCCTGTACACCATTTTTATTATTATTATTCTGTTCATTTACACCCTTACTTTCAATAGTCGCCTAAGGCTCTTGATACCTCGGCTGGTTCGCGGGCTTCAGCAATAACGTTCAGCTGGGTTTGTAAAATTTCAACAACAATCGTTCAGCACTAGCCACGTTCGTTGCTCGTTGAACTAACTACTAAGGCCATGACATCACTTCAATTGGGCTTTTGAATGAAATGTTTGGTCTACTTCGTCCGGAAAATATATAAATAAATATATATATATATATAATATATATAGTATATATATTAGTATATAGCCTTCAACAAATATATAACACTTACTGAAAAATTATCTTGTTAACCAAAAACATCTTAAGGATTTTTTTTTATTTTTTGTGAGTAAAAACATCTTTTAAGGAATTATTTCATGTGATTGGTGGAATCTGTTTCCAAAAAACTTATAGTTGGTGGTGTTCTCAAAACATTGGTTTTTTTTTAAAAAAAAAAAAATTGCAAGAAGATTAATTAGAGCTATTAATACGGTGATTTTGCTATCCATGAACTAGGAGTCGTGCTACGCGTCCGCTTAAGCGGATGCGTAGCATATCCGCACACCCTCACTTTGTGAGGGTGTGCAGTTATTTATTTTTTTTTTCCTTTTTGTTTTTTATTCCGCATGCCCTCACTTTTGTGAGAGCATGCGGACGATAGACGTCCGCTTAAGCGGACATCTATCTCAACTCATGAACTAGTGATCTTCCGTGCTTTAAGCGTGTTTTTTTTTTTTTTGACATTAAAACCCGATTGCCAATTTAATGATTTCTAGACCGGAATTTAGGATTACATTAAATCTGAAACTTTTTGTCTATTTTTCTGTCAAAATTAATAATATAAATGACATGAACATATATTTATGTCCCTCAAATAAAACAAAATAAAACAAAAAAGGCAAATAAAAAAAATAAAAAAAAAGGTGCACAGCCCAGCCATGGTGGTATTGTCCCCAATCATGGATGGGTGACTAGGCTATCCCAATACCACGACCCTACCTAGCTAGATTGTGCCCAACCTTATCCTCCATAGAATAAGGTTGTTTTCTTGTTTTTTTTTTTTTGCATTCTTTTATTTAATGAGTATACTTTAATTTATACCAAACTATGTATATGAACACATTAATAGCAAAGAAAACAAATAAGGAAAAAGTCAAATGGTTCAAAGGTAGTGAATGGTGGATATGGGAGACCAACCACTTATACCATTCCGTAAACATTCTTGGGTGGTGGCCTTGGCCGATCAAAAGTGAGACAAAACAAATAATATTGACAAGTGTAGACTACTAGACAACAAACATATATGCATCATTTCCTCTAGGTCGAAAAGTCCACACGCATCCAAAAGATTATAAAAGAAACAAAGGGAAAAAAAAAAAAATGGAAGAAATGAGAAATAATAAACAATGATTCTGCTTTGACACATTTTTTAATTTTTTTTGGTTTAAAAGGGCTCTGTCTCTATATGTGAGACACAAGATGACAAGAGCCTAAAATTCATGGTCAGGAGGAATATTTCGTTTGCTAATGTTTCTTTAAAACTTTTTTTTTAAAAAAAAAAAAAATTCCTTTTAACCAAAAAAAAAAAAAATCAACGAATAATTCAATATATAAAACACTCAAAATTACTTTCAATTTTATATAAACACTCAAAATTACTTTCAGTTTTATGTTACATCACGAAAAAAAAAGCACCATTTAAAAAGCATGATCAAACTAGTATTTAGAGTATTCAGATTCGACTCAACAAATATTTAGATAAAATTTAATTAAAAAACTTTCTTTTTTTTTAATGTGAATTTCCACTTCTCCTTTGATCACAATTCTTAAGCAAAAGGTCTTACAATCAAAAGTTAAGGCAATAAGCCACAAGCTTCGATAACCATAAACCAAGGTTATAAACTTAAAGAATTAGCAGCAGCTTCTCTTAAACCTCATTCAATTCCCTAGTATAGGAAAAACTGTTAAAAAAATACAAAAAAAATCTCTGCAGCAGCTTCTCTAAATGTTCCCTAAACTATAAAAACATCCAGGAAACCACTTTTGGTTCCCTTTATCTAGGGAACAAAAAATGGTTCTCTTAGCATTATTTTAATATAAAAACTTTCTCTCTTCTCTCTCTCTTCTCTACCATTTGTTTAAAACAATATTTAAATAATTTATCTTTCCTCTCTCTTTCTTATAGCATTTAATTTAAATAGTATTTATTCATATAGAGAAAGATGAAGGGAAACTGCTATGGAATGCATTGAAATAGGGAACTAAAAAATGGTTTGTTCCATACATTAAAGAAAAGTTTAAGAGAAACTGCTGTTAATGCTCTTACAAGTTATAGACAAAGACAAGCAAATATCTATTACCTAATCTTCCGTATATCTATGTACAACTCCCGTTATTGATCAGATCTGCAATAAGCAGACAAATTTGAAGACATAGGTAGCCCAATTCACATCAACATTATTAAAACTCCCTTAACCCGAATGCCAGGAAAAAACACCTCACTCAACTCGAAGGCCAGGGATATTCAGTAACAGAAATCAAATTAAAACAACAAAAGCAAGCAACACCAAGCAAATCCACCGATTGAAAGCGGAGGAAGGTTGGCCGGCGTGGGAGAAAGAAGCGTAGGAGCTCTGGAACATGGTGAAGGGGCGCAAGAGGGGAGAAAACTCTTTAAAAGTTTCAGATTTGGTTTTGAGAAACCAAAACCTTTAAAGAGCAGATTCAAGGCCATAGATGGCGAAAATGGTAGAATCCGGCCATGGATGGTGGAAAGGACGTCGGCAAAACCTGCTGTGCTGGAAAAATCAAAACCAAAACCAAAGACAAAACGAAATAACAACAAAGGGAGGGCGATTAGGAAGGGGAAAAGGGGGGGGGGGGGGGGAGGAGGGCGAGGTCCGTCCAGATTTGGATTTTTTTGACTTTGTATTCTCTCTTCGGTGCTTTCAATTCTTGCTTCTTCTTTTTTTTTTTTTTTTAAGCTAACATCTTTTTCAAAATACGTACATCTACTTAGCATTTTAACTATCAATTTTAATTTTTTCATTTAAAATATACTTATCTACTTTTCCTATTTTCAAGTAAGAGAGATAAGAATATTGTTTTATTTTAATAATATAATTAAGGATTTGTTAAGCTACCTTGCATAGAATCTGTTGAACACTATAAAAATTCAACAAATTTTTAGCCATTTTATTGAGCTAGATGTATAACATTTTTTCCTACAAAGTTAAAAGGAATAACGTTCAACCAGGAGAAAGAAGAATTGATTGAATTTTCAAAAATAAAAGGTTGTTTGAGTGAGGGAAACATTTGAACAAATAATTACCAACCATGGCTAAACGTAGCTGGGTCAACAAGTTGATAATAAAGCAGTCAGTTCAGGCTTGTAGTTGTGGTGACAAGGAGCAGTTGAGCCTAAGAGCTATAGCCCTATCCTACAAGATTAGTTTCAACAGCCTTACTGAATTGACACTCACATACCCACAAAATTAACTAATTTTGTTCCCTACCACTTCTAAATAAAAATAAAAAATAAAAAAAATTATGTTCACTACCTATATTATAGAGTCATTTATGATTTACATATAATGATGTACATTATGATATTCAGATACACAGTTAAATATAACGATATCTAAGTTTTGTTTGTTAAATTTTTTTTTTTTTTAAACACAAAATACTCTTAAAAACAAAACAAAACAAAAAAAATTTTACATTTATATTATATCAAAATACTTTTTCAAATTAAAAATAAAAAACCTCCCTAAATACATTAAAAACAAAACCATAATTTTTTTTTTTACCATAAAATAATTCCTTTCAAACTAAGCTATATATAATCTAAATACGAAATTAACGAGTTAGAGTTATAAAATCTAATTCATTTAATTAAATTTATCAAATTATAATCTTATATCAATATCTCAACACCATTCAAATCTAATAGGCAAAAACGGATCATCACCCACTACTCGTCACTATATCATATGTTAACAATATGGTTTATCCGAGACATTAATCTCATTTCAACAGGGTTTGCGTATTTTTGTAAAAATATTTGGTATAATACTAGTACCCCGAATATTGCACAAACATATCGTCTTTTACTAGCAGTCCGACCAAGTCTGACCTCGGGTGGCTTACACTACTAGTAAAACCGTAACAGTAACCACATTCGAAAAATAGTGCGCTAGTTACAAACATAAGAACCATTAGATCAAAGGTCATCATAACAATAAATCATTTGACTATAAGGTTAACTTGTAATAATGGTAGCCCATGGTTATTTCTGCATCATGTCATACGATGTAAATATTGTTCATTCTTTTATCAAAATAAGAGTATAAACAACTAATCGTATTGTAAAAAGGTACAACTTATAACATAAAAGAAAACATGCTCAATTTGTTGACATATCACACTTAAACAGGTACAGTTTTATATTCAGTTATTTACTTACCTTAAATGCTTATCCGACTTTTTGAACATTTCAAAATCCCATTACTGCAAGACAACCCAACAATATACTGAGAGTACTATTCTAAACACATAAAACATCTTAATCATAAGTCATAAGCACTAACCTATCATAAAATCCTAATTATGTATTTCTGAGTACTTTCAAACGTTTAACACCTAGGGCGACCGTTTGACCTCGAAGATCCAACATTTGATTAGGAAGGATGAAATGTTTGATGATGGCCATAATGCATAAATTTGTCAAAATTACCCATAAACTTACTATTGATCAAACCTAAGTTTAAACCAGCTTCTAATAATCATACCAAGATATGTTATCATGGCAAAACATAACAATACGCACAAACCGAAATCATTTTTGAGTTTTAACACTTTTGGTCATAAAAAAAATGTTTTAAATATTAACATACTCTTTTTAGAGTTGTAACATGCTTATTAATAACATAATTAATGAAACAAATCAAAAGAAAATGGTCTGGAATTCAAAAATTACCATGATCATAGTTTTGTGTTATGAACGGCCTATTTAATAATCAAATTGAATTTAGTCTAGTCAAATTCGAATATGTTCACAAATAGCTCTATTTGTTTATACCCCAGCACTAGCATAGCAACTCTTGTCATAGGGCTCTAGCATTGACACCTCGACTGGTTCACAGGCAATAACGGTTCAGCTGGGTTTGTAAAATTTCAACAACAATCGTTCAGCACTGGCCACGTTCGTTGCTCGTTGAACTAACTACTAAGGCCATGACATCACTTCAATTGGCTTTTGAATGAAATGTTGGTCTACTTCGTTCGGAAAATATTTAGGCCCCTTTGTTTCGACGTAAAATGATTTTCGGCGAAAATAGTTTCGGGAAATTGATTTTTAGGAAAATGATTTTCGCCGAAAATTTTTTCCGGTGTTTGGCGTGCATGGAAAATCGCAAATATTTTTTTTATTATTTTTTTTTCAACCAATCATATTTAACAAAAAAATATATATTTTTTTGCACAATTTTAAAAAATTAATATAAATTGTCCCGAGCGGGGTCAAAAAAAATATCACGGATGAGTCCCGAAAATGTTACGGGCGGATCCCAAAAATGTTCCGGGCGGGTTCCGAAAATGTCTTGGGTGGGTCCCGAAAATGTCCCGGGCGATTCCGAAAATGTCCCGGGGAGGTCCCTAAAATGTCCGGGCGAGTCCCGGGGAGGTCCCGAAAATGTCCCGGGCGGGTCCCGGGAGGTCCCGAAAATGTCCCGGGCGAGTCCCGGGCAGGTCCCGAAAATGTCTCGGGCAGGTCCCGAAAATGTCTCGGACAGGTCTCGAAAATGTCCCGGGCGGGTCCGCGGAGGTCCCGCAAAATGTTCCGGACGGTCCCGAAATGTCCCGAGTGGAGTCCCGGGGTCCCGAAAATGTCCGGGTGGGATCCAAAAATTCCCGGGGGAGGTTTCCTGAAAATTTCCCGGACAGGTCCCAAAAATATCCCGGGGACGTTTGAAAATGTCTCGGGCGAGTCCTGGAGAGATCCTGAAAATGTCCCGAGCAGGTCCCGAAAATGTCTCGGGTAGGTCCCGAAAATGTCCCGGACAGGTCTCGAAAATGTCCCGGGCGGGTCCCGGGGAGGTCCCAAAAATGTCCCGGGCGAGTCCCAGGGAGGTCCTGAAAATGTCCCGGGCAGGTCTCGAAAATGTCTCGGGCGGGTACCGAAAATGTCCTGGGCGGGTCCCAAAAATGTCCCAGGCAAGTCTTGAAAATGTCCCGGGCGAGTCTCGAAAATTTTCTGGGTTGGTTCCGGCGGGGTTTGGTGGTGTTTTAGCTGTGGTCTACCAATTTGAGAATGTGACGCTTAAACTCAGAAAATGGTTTACGGTTTTAAAAAAGGGAAACCATTTTACGGAAATTAAAGAAGATTTTTTGGTCAAATTGAAAATGATTTTCGTTGACTATTATTTTACGCCCCACCAAACACGAAAAAACACGAAAAATAATTTCTGAAATCATTTTACGTCGAAATAAACGGGGCCATATATATATATATAACACTTTACTGAAAAATTATCTTGTTAGCGAAAAACATCTTTTAAGGAATTATTCATGTGCTTGGTGGAATCTGTTTCCAGGAACTTATAATCGGTGGTATTCCCAGAACATTGGTTTTAAAAAACAATTTGCAGGAAGATTAATTACAACGAGGAGCCTCAATAAAATAATTAAAAAGGCAGATTAAATTAACAAAACACATAAAAAAGCCTGTTAACAAATTTATTGTTCTAACCAAAATACTTTGATGAGTAAACAGTACTCATTAAAAATAGTGAATACTGCTCACTCACCAAGTTAATAACATATCATATTTTCTCTATATCTCAGTTTTATTTTTCTTCTTTCTCTCCCACACACTTCCTTCCTCCTTCTCTTTCTATTTTTCTTTTCATTTTCTTTTTCTTTTATAGCGAAAGTATATGACTTTGAATAATTATATATGTTACCATTCATATTTATCTTGTGTCAACCAAAAGTGATGTGGCTTTTAAAATCATCATTGAATTTATGATTGATCATTATTGACTTTTGATATAATGGTGATTTTAAAAACTATGTCACTTTTGGTTGACACAAGATAGACATGAATGATGACTTGTATCATTACTCAATATTAAAAAATATGACCGTTAAGAAATATACAAATTTTTAAAAATATAACTATTAGAATAAGATGAATATTCATAAATGTGACTGTTAGTAAAAGATAAATATTTAAAAATATAAATGTTAGAGAAAGAATAAAGAAATATTTGAAAAATAATATTTAAATAGAATATTGAAAGTGAAAATGATAAGACTATCAAGGGTGTTTTAAAAAAGTAAACGGCTAAAATAAAAAATTTAAAAAAAGTGATTTTCAATGAAAATGACTAATAAAATTTGATGAGATTGCTTTCTTGTGATTTTGCTATGCATGAACTTATGTTTTTTTTTTTTAAGAGAAACAATTTCATCATCTTCGCTGCTTTAACGTTTTTTTTGACATATAAAACACTTATTTCCAGTTGATGATTTCGAGACTAGAATTTCGGATTACTTTTTAAATCTGCAACCTTTGACTATTTTTTCTATCAAATAATATAAATGACATGAACTATATTTATATCCCTCAAATACAAAATTAAAAAAATTAAAAAAAAAAAGACAAAAAAATCACAAAAAAATAATAATTTATAACGCAAAATACTGATGCTTATTTTTATTATCAATACTTTTTATTTTTAATGCATATACTGTACCAGTGTGAAAAAAGACGGTCGGCATATAAGTTGTTTTTTATTTTATTAAGTAGAGGGCCATGGTCGTAATGTCCCAATCATGATGGTGTGGCTAGGCTATCACCCAACTACGACCCTACCTAGATTGTGCCCAACCTTATCCCTCCATAGAATAAGGGTTGTTTTCTTGTTTTTATTTTTGCATTTTTTATTTAATTATTTTTTCTATAATTTTATTATTTCTGACGGTGGTCTCAAATTTAAAGTGATACCAAACTATATTTATATATATGCACACATTTATGGCAAAAAAAAACAAATTAGGAATGGGTCAAATGGTTCAAACCCGGTGAATAGTGGATATGGGAGACCAACCACTTATCCGATTCCGTAACATTCTTGGGTGGTGGCCTTGGCCGATCGAAAGTGAGACAAACTAATAATATTGACAACAAACATGCATCGTTTCCTCAAGGTGGAAAAGTCCACTTCCAAAAGATTAAATAAATAAACAAACAAAAAAAAAAAAGAAGAAGAAGAAGGAAGAAGAAATGAGGAATAATAAACAATGAGTCTGCTTTGACACATTTTTTTTTAATCTTTGGTTTCAAAGGGCTCTGTCTCAATATGTGAGACACAGGATGACAAGAGCCTAAAATTCATTGTCAGGAGGAATATTTCGTTTGCTCATTTTTTTTAGAACTGTTTTTTTTTTTTTTATTGCTTTTAACAAAAAAAGAAGTAAAAACATCGACTAACAATTTAATACGTAAAACACACAAAATTACTTTCAATTTTATGTTACTTCACCAAAAAAAAAAAACACCGTTTCAAAAGCATGATCAAACTAGTACTTATAACATTTAGATCTGACTCAACAAATGTTTATGTAAAATTTAATTAAAAAAAGTTTTTTTTTTTAATTTCTATTTGAGCTATCATCTTTTTAAAAAAACCTACATCTACTTAGCATTTTAACTATCTACTCTAACTTTTTCGTTTAAAATATACTTTATTTATCTATTTTTCCTATTTTCANAAAAAAAAAAAACAGTGTAAAAAGCATGATCAAACTAATACTTAGAGCATTTAGATCTGACTCAACCAATATCTAAGTAAAATTTAAACTAAAACCAAAAAAAAAAAAAAAAATTCTATTTGAGCTATCATCTTTTTTCAAAATACCTATATTTACTTAGCATTTTAACTATCTATTTTAACTTTTTCATTTAAAATATATTTTATTTATCTATTTTTCCTATTTTCAAGTAAGAGAGATAAGAATATTGTTTTATTTTAATAATATAATTAAGGATTTGTTAAGCTACAATGCATAGAATTTGTTGAACACTAAAGAAATTCAACAAATTTTTAGTCAATTTTTTAAGTTGGATGTAGAAATTTTTTGTTACAAAGGTAAAGGTGAAATGAATAAGGTTCAAAAAAGAGAAAGAAGAAATGGATTGAAGTTTCAAAAATAAAAGGTTGTTTGAGGGAGGGAAACATTAAACAAAGTATTTCCAAGCATGGCTAAAAAAATGCAGCTGGGTCAAAAAGTTGATACTAAAAGCAGTCAGTTTAGGCTTGGGGGTAGAAGGAGCAGTTGAGCCTAAAAGCTATACCCCTATCCTACAATAGTAGTTTCAACACTCTTACTCAATTTCACACTCACATCCCCACAAAATTAACTCATTTTGTGTTCCCTACAAATTAACTCATTTTGTTCCCTAGCCCTTCAAATATTATATATATATAGTGATTATATTGTGTCCACAGTTAAATTCAACAATATCTATAAAAATTATTGTTTTTTCTTCTCAATACATCCGAATAGATTTCATCTTAATTTTACATCAAAGTGCTTTTTAATTTTATTTTTTTTTAAAAAAAAAAACTCAAATACATTAAAAAGAAAATCATAATTTTTTATCATAAAATAATTTATTTTAGACTGAGTTATATAAAATTTTAATACAAAGTTAATGAATTAAAATTATAAAATTAAATTATAATTTTATATTCATATCTCAACGCTATTCAAATTCAACACGCAAACATCGGATGAATGATTATCCTTTTAGTCTTGTAAGTTGCTATTACCCTTTTAGTCTTGTGGGTTGCTTCCCGGAAGGCCGAAAAGAAAGAGATGCTCTTCAACTTTTCACGCCCAATCCAAAAACGTGCGCGGCAGACGCAAACAAAAGTCGCCCCGCCTCCACCTACCTCCACGAATCCCAATGCTGACGATGAAGTCATCGTGAAATAATTCGCAAATTCGCATCACAAAAAAAAAAAACAGAGACTCTTTCCAGAAACATTTCTCCGCCACTGTCCCCACGTGCTACCCCACGTGCCATCTATTCGATTCTTTTCCCCCTAAATCTACGGCCACGATCTCTTTCAAAGTCAAGCTTTGACCCACGCCGAAGCCTCCATAAATACAACACCTCTACAACCTTTTACTTTCCCCTAATTCCTACCCAAAGCAGCTATGAGTGAAACCATGTCCGGCCCAGGCGATTGGCTCCAATTCTACAACCCAAACCTTTCTACTCAAACGACGTCGTCGTCTCCAGGCCGCACAATCTCAGGACCTCAGGCCGACGATCGGATTTCCGACTCCACTGCTGTCACCACCGCCGTCAATTCGGCCACCGGCCACCTCAGCCCGGAAGGCCGCGTATCCAAGCCGGTGCGCAGGCGGTCCAGGGCTTCCCGACGGACCCCGACGACGTTACTCAACACGGACACTACAAATTTCCGAGCCATGGTTCAACAGTTCACCGGCGGTCCCGGCGTCGCGCCCTATGCGCATCCGTGTGGACCGAGCTTCGGTTTCGGGTTGGGACCCGCCCGGCAAGTTCAGGTTAACAATCCCACTGCAATGATGTTGCCGCCGGCCGGCCATGGGTATCATCATCTACAGCAACAGCAGCAGCTGTACGGGCAGCAGCAAGGGCAGCAATACATGTTTTCGTTAAACAACAACAACAACAACAACGCGCCTAGTGAAGCTTTTCTTCAGAGGCTTGGCGGGTCAAGACCCGGCAGCTTGTCGGGCGGCGTCTCCGATGGGTTTGTGATGGACGGCTCCGGCCAAGGGCTTCCGGCGAGGCCTCCTAGCTCGTCCAATGAGAATAGGAGTAACAGTTTCATATTTTGATAAAGACAAAAGAAGAAAGTTAGGTACTGACTTGTCTTAGGAGAAATTGTTGACCAATGTAAATATATATATATATAATATAATATATATAATATAATATATAATATATCTCCTTGTCACTAAATTGATTCCAATCATGTCGGCTACAATTCAAATGTGGCTTGGAGAGGATTTGCTCTTTCTTTCTTTTTTCGGTGAATTCATATTTTGTTGTTTACCAAAACAATGGATTCATATTTTGTTGTTGTTGTTTACCAAAAAACAATGGGATTCATATTTGGTTGTTTCTGAATTGTTCGTTTTTTTTTTTTTTTTTTTTTTAGTAGCTTTAATAGAAAAAAAGAAAAATGTATACATTTTCTCACATTCTCAAAGATAAGAGTTTTTTCTAGGCCGGATTGGATGAAATTATTCGAAGCTATATTATACAAAAATGTCATTTAAGCACATGCTTTTTTTTTTTAATAATGTTACTTTTAATTATATTCTTGTGTTCAAAAAAAAAAATGTATTTTTGGCTGGAAAGAGATATATGACATTTTTGTAGATCAGGTTGAAGGAATTTTTACTATCCAGTTTGTATGCAATTTATATCACCAAAACAATGGCTACTTTGAAATTTGCTAAAATCAACCTCATGCTGTTAAATTATCATTTGTTTTTAAAGTTTAAGCATATAAAAAATTATAATTTTTTTTAATTAATATTTCAACACATTCTTATTAAGATGATAGAAAATAATGAATGTAATTATTTAAATAATATTTTAGCACTCTCCCTAATGTATACAGGAAAAAACTATTTCTTAATAAGTGAGGTATTTAATTAAAAAATAGAAATGAGGGTAAACTGTGAGAGTTATGGTTTAAACTCATTACCAGTAGTGTGATATTTTGTTAAATGATCACTTATACTAAAAAGCTTAAGTTTATAAAAAATTGTTGATTTTAATAATTAAATTGGTATTCTAACACTCACGCTGTCACATCTGAGCTCAAACTCCCATATAATAAGTGAAACTCAACACATGAAAAATTTTAAATAAAATAGGGGATGAATTGACAAAGATAAGGTTTGAGATCAACTCATGACATTTGCTCTGATAACTTGTTAAATCATCATTTACTCTGAGACTATGTTCAATCATGGTGGGAATTACATCATAGTAGCACTTACACGCTAGGAGTTGCTTAGAAGGGACCTAAACGGTAAGAATCGCATAAATGCATTACATTATGTTATTATATGATGTATTCTTCGCAGTGAGATGAGACAACAATGAAGAATTCAGATCTCTTGTAGCGATTAGATACCAATTGTAGTGATAACGACTCCGCAATTGATCAATGACTTGATTGTGATGACACGACATATAGATAAGCAGTAGGTGGACGACTGCAGTGGGTGGACGACTCACACGGTAAACTATATAATGTATATATAACGCGTTTAATCGAGCCCGAATAAAGAGCGAACCTCGAATTACGCTCTTTTGTGCAAGAATTAAGGTGCTATACCTGTTAAATAGATTGATCAAGCTCCCTCAAGACCAATTGAGCATTGAGCCATAACCTAATCTAGCTCCACCAGAGTATTAGTAGAATTTAAAGTGATTAATACTAATCAAGCTTGTGTTAGGATTCCTATTTCAGATTTTGAATTCACGCTTTAGTATATGCTTACCTTTTGAGAATTTCTTTAAGGCCATTGAACAACCGTCACTGGTGGTGAGTTAGATTATCGTTTAGTTTAACAGAAGTAACAAAATAGAAATAAAAATAAATAAATAAATAAATAAGTGAAAATTGGTATGAATTTTTTTTTTTTTAAGTGTGAATCTTCAATAATTCATTGATAAACAGATCATGAATAAAAAGTTCTTACAATCAATAGCTTTAGTTACCATCAATAGCATAAAGCCAAGATAACATAGCACAAATGCTATGAACTTACATAGTCATAGAAAAACTATCTATGACATCATCTTCCACTCACTCATTTACAATACCAGTTAAAGAATATATCTGCTCTGAACAGACTAGATTTAAGACATGGGTAGCCCAATTTCGCACCAAATTTATTTATGTGGTCATGAGAAATAATTTCCTACACCGATCTACTCTTCCTCGAACTAAAGGTCAGGAGACTAAAAAATCGTCCTCACCCCAAAGGCAAGACAAAAAGAAAAAAAAAAAAAACCCTCAAAACATAGCAGCGCTGGCGGTCGGAGAGGCAGCGAAGTTGATGAAGACAGTGGACAAGTGCGTTGAGGGTCAAAGCTGACAAAGGAAATTAGATCAAACTTATAACAAACCGATCTAAGAACCAAACCAACACCGACGAGTAACACGATGCGGGAGGCGAGCGATGAGGTGGCTAAGGCAGAGGGCGCGGCCGGTATAGTGGAGATGGCGATATGCTACAGGG
The DNA here is from genome assembly GCA_900184695.1 of Betula pendula. Taxonomy (NCBI): domain Eukaryota; kingdom Viridiplantae; phylum Streptophyta; class Magnoliopsida; order Fagales; family Betulaceae; genus Betula; species Betula pendula. Next base: position 20,740 of record FXXK01001035.1, read on the forward strand.
AGGGGGAAAATGAGCAAGTAAAAGGGAAGACGAGAAGGAGGAGGAAAGAGGGAAGAGATCCCTCCTCCTCCAGCTGTCAGAGGTTTTGGGTTTGTTCTCTTTCTTGGTAGAGAGCTTTTTTTTGAAACCTATGTCAAGCCTAAAACTTGTATACTAACAATGTAAAATCGGTATGAAACTACTAGTTGATTGATTTTAAACTACCACTCTTTTAGTACTTTGAACTAAATTGACCATGATAACTTCAAAGCTATCATATTCGACAATTCTTCAATTGTAAAAGAAAAATGAGCTATAAGTATTTCTTCTTTCATTTGTCTTATAATAGATGGTATTATTATTTCTCTTTTGAGATATCATAATATAAGAAAACGTCTCATATGACATTCACCTTTGAATCCATCATTTTTTTAATTTGAATTTATTTTCCTATCGTAAATTTAAATCACATTTCAATTCCTTCATGGCTATGGGGAGCTGTTTTATTTCATTTATTATATTCTTAATAAAGACAAAAAATAATCATTTCATGTACGAAACGTATCCTAATAGATAATAAGAACCCATTATAGTTGACAAATTTTTGTTCATTTTTCAAGAATTTCAACTTTTGCCCAAATTTTCCTTGTTTGGCCAAACAAGCAGAAAAATCAAAATATATGGGCGTATTTGGTAACACACTCCTCTCATTTTTTTTTTATTATCTTTTATTATTTTTTTTTATTACTAAACAATTTTTTTTAATTTTTTTTTTACAAAAAATTTATTTATTTATTTTACCTTTATATCACATCAATCATTTTTTATTACTTTTCATTCAAAAATTTCAAAACAAAACTCTTTACGAAACAGGATCATTGAATAAAATTGGGAAGTTTTCTCCTACCCCAGCCTATGTCGACTGAAACTTTTTCACACGAGGCCAAAAGACTCTAGTTTCTTTTCACATTTTTGTACTTCAACAAAAAAAGAAAAAAAAAAAAAAAAAAGGCCTCCTGAAATTAATAGAAAATGTGGAAACATGTTTTAAGCATCGGGTAGGCGATAGGCTGGGCGCTTTCCGTAAAACTTCATTGAGAGCGATAGATATGAGTGAGAAATGGGTTGGAAAGAGGGGGTGAATGGGAGGTCATCACGGGGCCCCATTGTCATGAAAAGGAAAAGTTGCACTTGGCAAAAGTCAAATGCACCCTAATCCTTGCTAATTTGAACCAAAATGGGTGCCTTTTGATTCACTAAGATTACATCAATCTTTAATTGGTAGGCAGAGCATAATTAGCTACCTTCATTTTCAACCTTATTACACATATTGTCAAACACGTGGATGTGTAACTTTTACAACATGTTACGGTAAATATTGTTTGAATATTGTTTGCTTCTAATGTACTCTTTTTTTTTTTTTTAAAAAAAAAATGGTAGACATTAATAATGGTGTGGACCATAATAGACAAAGACGACTAGATATGGTTTCTCTATCTGGGCGAGACCATAATAACATTTACTCGTTGGGACCTTAATAGAAGAGATTTACATGGTCTACAAAACAGAGGATAATAGGCTCTTCCTTAAATCAAGGTGAATCATAATTTGACCCATTCTTACCAAAGCATTAGTGGGATTCAAGTCGACTTCCACTAATAAAACATGAATATTCCCATTAGGGGAATCGAATATATGTCATAGTGTTCACCAAACCGCTTAAAAGATTAACATAAAACCACTGAATCACCGCCACGATTGATGGTTGCTTCTACCGTAATCTATTACTCTTCTACCTCTCCTAATAACAATAATACACTTTATGGAGGGTGTGAATGCTCCTCTTCTTTCTTTTATTCTCGTCTACTTTCTCACCATGTTTAAATTCTTGTTTGTTATCATTATTGTTGTCATTACCATTTATCATCAATTCTTAATTCAGAACTTCTTGTTCATACATACATGAAACATATGATAAATATCTCTAGTACCACGACACGATATGAGTTAAGGTGAGGAAAGTAGATAAGCATAATACATTCTTATAAGATATGATTGAAATACGTGTTTTGCGGGGAGTGAGTGAACAGATTAAAAAAAACAAAAAGAGCAGATAAAATGCTTGAAGCAACTACACTAATCATAATTAATTAGTTGTTCAAATATAAAGATCAAGCTTTTTCTCCAAAAACTAAAAAGAAAGAGAAAAAAAACAACACTTTAATTTGAGAATATAAATAATAACAAAGATCCTGTTTTGGCACCTTAAATCATCAAACACCCAATTGAATTTTTTGGATTAAAGTTATATTAGATTGTAAAGAAATTTGTAATTACTATTTGGGAAATGCTAAAAATCTACCAAAATCATTTTCTCATCCTCCCAAAATTCATCATTACCATTGGGTCTATGAATTTATGTGGTTCCCATATGTGAGACCTACAAATCCAATAGTAATAATGAATTTTGAGAAGATGAGAATGATTTGATAGATTTTCTAGTGTTACCCTTATTATTTTATGTTAGTCATTAACAATTCCTCGTCTTGAGAGGTAAAAGGCTATAATGACATGGCATCCTGTTACTGTTGAATTGCATATGTATCAAAAGGATTACAAATTGAGTTATGGTACACATCATTCTACATTTCATCTCCCATCCATCCATTTTATAAATTTACTATTAGGTTTCATTTGATTTGCGAAATAAACCTCTGGAATAGAATGACTATTTCTATGGAATAGACATTCTTTTATTAGGTAATAAAGGTTTATTCATTTATGAAGAATAACGATTCCTTCAAAAAATAAAAGAAATAGCTATTTTTTTTAAGAATTGAGAACATTTTTTTTTAAAAAAAAAAACATTATTTATTTATTTATTCTTTCTAGACTTTTTTTTTTTTTTAATAAAAAAAAGTAAAACTCTTGAATTTCTGTGAGTGGCCAACCACCATAATGGGTGGTCGCATTACCCCCAGAGACCCACCACCCATGGCGACCCTTGTGGTGGGTCTGCAAAGGTGGTACGACCACCCCTCGTGCATTTGAGAGTAGCTTTGGCCACCCTTGATGAGCATCAGAGGTGGCCTAGCCACCTCCAATTGGACTCAGGGGTGGTCGTGACCATCCTAGAGCACTCCGGGGGTGGTCGTGGCTATCGCCAAGCGTCGTTGGGGATGGCCACGGCCACCCCAATACTCATTTGGGGTGTCTTGGCCACCCCCGATGGCACCAAGGGTGGTGCAGCCACGGGCCACCCTCGTGTTCCATTGTGGGTGACCGAACACCCACTAGATTTTTCCTATTAATTTTTTTTTAATAATTTGACTTTAAAAAGTAAGAAATAAAGTAGGGGTTTTTTAATAATTTTGTTTTAATTCCAAATAGAGCATATATGTTGTCACAAAATTAAGAAATATGAAATAACTATTCCATTCCATTATCTTCTATTCCTAATAATAACTATTCATTTTCTTTATGGAATACTCATTCCGCATACCAAACGATGCCTTAGATTTGTGGGACTTACAAATTCAATAGTAGATTTACCCATTCAGAAGAGAATAAATATATAAGTCACCTTCTATGTCTATCTTGTGTCAACCAAAAGTGATGTGGTTTTTAAAATTATCATTGAATTTATGATAGATCATTATTGACTTTTGATTTAACGATGATTTTAAAAGCCACATCAATTTTGGTTGACATAAGATAGACATAGAAGGTGACTTGTATCAAAGATAGGTGAAGAATGGTTTTTATGCATTGGGTCAGCCCACTTAATAACCCCGTTTTAATAGATGGGCCGGATTCGGTTCGGGTTACAATATAGTCAGCCCAATTCCTTAATCGGACCCAAAAATGGGGACCCCTACTTCGGGTTGACCCATTCCAGTCAGCCCATAAATATGAAGCCCCCCCTTTTTTTGGCTGGATCTGGCCTTGGGCTGAAAACATTACCTTGTTGACCCAAGCGAAATTCCTTAAGCCGGGTAACCTTCTGGGTTTTTAACCCTACCGGCCGTTTCACCCTTTGGGTAACCCAAGTGCCTCACCGCCCAGAGACCAGTGCCGCCCCTTCAACATCTTCATGCGGCGGCCACGTAGGACCGCCGCCCAACGGCTAACCAGCGAGCGGGAGACCGAGGAAAATCCGCCTCTCCGTCCAGCCCCGATGCGGAGACAACGAAAAGTCACCGTTTCCGCCCATCACGCACGGCCTGTACAGCGCCACCGATGATCTTCGCCGTGTGCAGCAAACGCCGCGTCTAGCAGTTGCGGCCTGCCGCTCAGCCTATTCTTTATCTTTCCTAGTTGCCATATTTTGCTGTTTTAGCATACACACTTTTATAAATCCAAGTCCTTCGTTGTCTTTTTATTTATTATTTATTATTTATTTTTGCAAGTAAGTTTGTTTTGTCTTTTAACTCTCCGGAGTTGGTGGAAACATCGACTCTGAGAGTTTTTTATGGTTTTTAAGTTTGAAATTCACAGAGCGAAACTGTTTTTTGGGTCAGTTTTCGGCCAAAACTCAGCAACTCAATTGTTCTATGATAAAATCACTAGTAATAATTTTTTTTAAACTTTATTTTCTTTTTAAGTGTCAGGAAAATTATTAAAAGAATTCAATTTTTTTTTTGAATAGCTTCTCTAAACTATACAAACATCAAAAGAGTCAAAAGTTGTTCAATTATTTTATAGAACAAAAAATAGTTTCCTTAACATTATTTTAATGAGTAGTGATTCCCATCAGCTACAGTCATTCAGCCTAGGCTGGATGGAAATAAAAAAATAAAATAAAATTATTTTTTTAATAATGTGGAGTCCACAAAAAAAGGAAAAAATGCTTGGGCCGAATGACTGTTCATTCAGCCCAGGCTGATAAGTATAATTACTCTTATTTTAATATAAAACATTTCTCTTTTCTCATTCTTTTATCTATCATTTGTTTAAAACAATATTTAAATGGTTTCTTTTTCTTTCCTCACTTTTTTTTATAGCATTTAATTTAAATAATATAGAGAAATGATAAGAGAAGCTGCTGTGAATATTATTTAAATAAGGAAGTAAAAAGTTGTTCAGTTCCCTAAACTGACAAAAATTTTTAGGAAAATTGTTGTTAGTACTTTAAGTTGCTCCATTCATCTAGGGAACTAAAAGTGTTTTCCTTAACATTATTTTAATATTAAAAACATTCTTTTTCATCTCTCTTTCCTCTACTATTTATTTAAAACAATATCTAAATGGTTTCTCTTTTTTTATTCTTTCTTCTAATATTAATTTAAATCATATTTAAATAGTATAAAAAACAATAAAAAAATAAAAAATAGTTTAATTTCTTATATTAGAAAAAAAAATCTAAAAAAAGTTACTCTTAGAACAAATGGGTACACAAAATTATCATACTTTACAAAACTCATATTCATTAAAAAAAAAAAAAAAAAAGAAAGGGAACGACTGTGAAAAAGTAGCAGTAATAGTAAAATGACTCGTATTGGATACAAAAGTGGAGTTACATCATGGAGGCACTTACATAAAAATAGAAAAACTAAAAGATGAGTTTCCCAAAGAAGCTAATGTCAAGTTTGGTGGGTTAGGATATTGTTGAACGTACGACATATGCAAGGGACCGAGTGGGTGATTTGCAAGACATGCTATCAATTCTTTCGCTTCAAGCGCCGTATTTGTCTATTTATATCCCACCATTTGGAAAACCCTATCATGATCTCCCTCGTAGCAGAAAATGAGGCTCCATAATCATAGCCTATCTTTATCTTTATCTTTCCTAGTTGCCCTATTTGCTGTTTTGGCGTACAAACATTTTATAAATCCCAATCCTTCTTTCCTCAAATATCTCATTCATCATTTTAAACTCCTCCCATTGGGCATGATGGGAGGAGGAGGGCATCATCATCACCAACACAAACAGCACCCTCATAAGGGGAAAATAGTATACTTCTGCGATGACTTTCCACCCGACTTTCCTCCTCCGGAAACTAACACAACCTCGTACATTTGTGTTGATCAAAATGGGTGTTGTAATTTTACAACGGTCCAAGCAGCGATTGATGCAGTTCCAATTTTTAGCGTGAAAAGGACCATAATATGGATCAATTCTGGCATTTACTTGTAAGTTGCTCTTTGATCTTAATTCATTTCGAGTTTGTTTGGGTTTGTGATTTCAAGTATCGATCCTTCATCATTTTCTTGATCTTGGCCTTTTTTTAATTATCCCTTCTTGCTTTTAAACTTGCATGGCAATCCATTGGCTGTTAATTACTAGTGAGAAAGTGACTGTTCCAAGAACCAAACCGAATATAACATTTCAAGGACAGGGCTTTACATCGACTGCCATTGCATACAATGACACGGCCAATTCTTCGCATGGCACTTTTTATAGCGGTTCCGTTCAAGTTTTCTCAACCAACTTCATTGCCAAGAACATAAGTTTCATGGTAAGATATATATAAATATATATGATTATTGTTTAATTAACACATATATACTTAATTAACATTAATTCAAAATCTTTGTCATATATGGTAGAATGTAGCTCCTATTCCAAGCCCTGGTGATATTGGAGCCCAAGCAGTGGCAATAAGAATAGCTGGAGATGAAGCTGCGTTTTGGGGTTGTGGATTCTTCGGAGCCCAAGATACCCTTCATGATGATAAGGGTCGTCATTACTTCAAAGACTGCTATGTCCAAGGTTCCATTGATTTCATCTTTGGCAATGCAAGGTCACTTTATGAGGTAATGTATAATCTTTGTTGATCAGGGTTCAAACTGATCAGAATATTTAATTCTAATTTTATGTTAAATTATTATTTATTTTAAAAGTTTATCAAGTTTAAGTTAATAAGTAAAATCATTTAATAAGAGAATAATTATGCCAAACCACTGCAAAGAGGGTATTAATTACCTTGATTCATTGAATAAGCTAGTACTGGTTTACTGGCTTTCCTTCGGTTTATTTTAGGGTGACGTAATGCTAGCATACTTCCGTACGTACCAACAATGATGCGACATTTATAATTTCTTGCGGGTGATATGTTGGTTAATCTAGGGATTTTATGCAGATCCAAAGCCTGTGTTAACTTGAAGAGACTCTGCTTACTTAAAACAATCACCAAAACCAATTAGATTTGCAAATGTTATTTGATTAATTACTTAAAACTTGAGAGAGTCTGCTTACTTAAGCAGCCCTTCCTGCTCACCATGCAAATGTCATGGGGGGAAGGCAATGAACAACAAATCTAAAAGGAGCGTGGTTATATTAAAATATTAATTATATGATAAAATTAATTAATTTTTTATTAATATTTTTTTAAAAAAAAGAAATTTTACCTTTTTTTTTTTCATATCATTCTCCTACTTATTTAATAGTAATTTTGAAAAGTAGAAGAATAAGAGAAGAACAGGAAAAAAAAAAAATGTGTAACAAATCTCTTTTGAAAAAGTGTGGTTTAACATTATATCAAAGCAAATATATTGAGTTAAAACGTTATTTTCATCATTTACCTTTCATTTCAACTAAATATTTTAAATACATTTTCCTAACCCAAAAGAAAAAGTAATCGATCACTGCATTAATTTTTCACTGCTGGTGCTGCAGAATTGCCAGCTGATTTCGATGGCAAACCCAGTAAGCCCTGGATTAAAGGTGATAAATGGAGCAGTTACGGCTCATGGGAGAATTTCCAATGACGACAACACAGGGTTTGCATTCGTGAACTGCAGCGTGGGAGGGAATGGAAGAGTATGGCTTGGTCGAGCATGGAGGCCATTTTCTCGTGTCGTTTTTGCCTATACGACAATGTCAGATATCATTTCTCCCGAGGGTTGGAATGATTTCAACGACCCTACCAGAGACCAGTACGTGTACACATCATATCCATCATTAATTAATTGCATCATATCATGCATCATGCATGCATGCACACGTACATGTTATAAATTCAATTAAACAAATTAATTAGTTAATTTTTTTTAATTTTTTGTAGGAGTATATTCTATGGAGAATACAATTGCTCAGGTGCTGGAGCTAATATGAGCATGAGGGCTTCGTATGTTCAGAGGCTCAACGACACACAAGCTTCACCTTTCCTTAACGTCTCCTTTATCGAAGGGGACCAGTGGCTCCAACCCTACAGTTCTTAGCCCTTTTTATATCTATGACTATATATATAATTACAAAAATCATTATATATACCTCTCTTTTTTTTTTTATTTATTTTTTTTTTTATATACAACACCACAATTGCAAAAAGTAACATTTCTCATAATAAAATGGCTCGTATTTGATACAAAAAGTGGAGTTAATTAAATCTTCGACGCGCTTACATAAAAATAGAAAAAAAAAAAAAAAGTTTCCCACGACGGCTAATTTAGTCATCAAAATTTTATTTTATTTTTAATAAGAAATTCTCGTGGCAGGAAAAGTCTCCTCTGTTTCAGTGAAAAAAATTTTATCACCTCTCTCCTGTTGCAAATGGGCAGAAAATGAGCATCAATACATGTTCAAGACAAATAAGATTTTATCCAAAAGAAAGAAAGATAATGTTCAAATGAAAATCCCCAAAAATAGACTACATAGTGGTAATTAACACCTTTTGGTTGTCGGTTAATGATAACAATAACCTTTTTCAATTGAGCAACTGTGACGACTTATTAGCAAAGGGACAAAGTTTTTTTTTTAAAATTAGTTAAAAAAAATGTTTTATGTCTTTTTATATATAAAATAATATATGTTTTTTTAATTGTAAGTACAAAATTAAAAGAAGTATATGCATTATTATAAAATTTCTTTAAACTTTATTCTTACAATTTTAAATAAATATATATTTATCATATACAAAAAAAATACATGACATTTTTTTAAATTAAATTAAAAAAAAAAATCCTCCAACTCAGTTTAAAAAAAAAACCCTCCCCTTAACACCAACTTTAAGACTTTTTTTTGCCACTAAAGACGAAAGGCATCATTTTAAATGCTAACCAGTTGTTGGCGCTGTTTTTCCTTTAACCACTCTTAACTGCCTTTTGCACACGTGTACATGCACTAGCAAATTCCTATAAAAGCTTGTCGGCCGTCTGTCAAAATAGAAAGCCATAGGGACATTTATCTTTTTTCACAAAAATAAAAACCTATATATATATTCCAACAATCCTTATTGTTTTACCCTACAATTGAAGGCCTTCTCAAAACAAGTGAATTTAGTCACATCAGCCCATTACAATGCTTTGTCACCATTCCATTCCTGTGGAGCAATGAATCTCCCCTCCTCCTGGTTTAAAATCAACTTTAATAATACCATTTGGAATATATTTTCGGCTCAATCCGCAGTTTGTAAGGACATGAGTGGTCATATCATCATAATACTTTCTTAAATTAGCCGCAACTGTACTGCTAACTATGGGGAGGCTTTGGCAGCCCTTTTTCTTTGGCCGCTACTCTAAAGCTCAAGCATTTTATAATTGAAGGCAACTCCCAAATAGTTATTATAGCCATTCAACATCCCAAAATACCTCAAGACTAGTGTATCTCTTTTTTAATTTCAAATATTATCAAATATGTTCTGGCCTCTTCCTCTTGGAAAGCTAAAAAGATCAATAAAACTGCTCCTCTTCCCCTCCCTTTTATTCATATTGTTAGTGGAAAAGATCCTCCTCCATTAGCTTCTGTAATGAGAATGGACCAGGTTTCCCTTGATAGGCTTGTTTAGTTCTTGTTGTTGTAATCACATTAAAAAAATAAAAAAGAAATTGATCACCCTCGAAAGCTCTCACTTGCTTTTACCCTTTGCCAAGAAGTGAAAAAGACCGATCGATCACTTCTCTATCGAATGTAATGATGAGGGGGAGCCTCTTAAATATATTCAGAAGCCCTTGTTCGACTATTATATGTCTGCATTTCTCGAACCATGCACCCAAAAAAATAGATTTACTAAAACAATTGCATGCTTCCATGCCAAGACATGTTTTTAATTGTGGTGGAATAGCCATTGTTTGTAGACCATCGTTGACATGAATTATTTTATGGTCAATATTATTAATTTATTGAATATATTTAACGATATACATTGAATTGGATACGGCTTGAGTACTGTTACAGTACTCAAGCTGTAGTCTTTTAAAGGCTAGATTTGATTTCATTTTTCTTTAAATCAAATCTAGCCTTTGAAAATCTACAGCTTGGATGCTGTTACAACACCCAAGCCAAATCCGATGAAATTATGCATGTCATTTATTTATTTTTAAATAACGTGATAACATATATACCATTAAATTAATTTATAAAATAAAATCTTGACCATAAAATGATTTATCTTTATTTCACTTGTAATTTTCGACAGGTTTCGGCAGTTATGTGACAAATTTCGATAATTTGAGAATGAGAAATTCAAACTCAAAAAATGGTTTACGGTTTTACAAAAGAGAAACTATATATTTTATGGAAGTTAAATAAGGTTTTTTTGGTCCACCGAAAATATTTTTGGTTTGACCACAATTTTTGATTGTACCAAACACCGAAAATAGAAAAATAAAATAAAATATTTTTTCCAAAGAACATTTCACGTTAGAATAGAGGGAGCAATGAGGGTGCTTTTTGGCAAGAGGTGGATTGGAATTTTGTAAAACCCTAAAAAAAAAAAAATTACATCAAAACATTTTGACTTTTTATATTTCATGAATTATTTTTTAATAACTTTTTTCACTTTTTTATATCATATCACTTAGTTTTTAATACTATTCAAATAAAAACTCACTAAAAAATAAAACTTTTTTATTTTTCAATACAAAAAATTTACTCTATTCTTTCTACTTTATATTATATCAATCATTTTTTATTACTATTCAAAACTTAAAAATTTCAAGTCCCAATTCAACCTTTTGCCAAACAAACCCTGAGAGATCCTATTCTTGCTGACGTGCACATTCGATAAAAGGACACGTGGAGACCACAGTGCTACTAAATATTGTGTCAGGATCTTTGTTTTGCAAATAAAGTTTGCCAAATTCACGTTCGATCATGATGTTTTGCACATATATATTTAAATGAATATACTTTTGTTAGTGTCAAATTTCAACAAATTAATTCAAAGCTTTCACTATAAAAAATTAGATCCCGTTTGATTTGCCGAAAAAACTTTTGAAATAAAATAACTGTTCTTTTGGAATAACTTTTCTTTCAATTGGAAGGGACCTATTTCTAGGAATAGCTATTCCATAGAAATAATTATTCCCTTACGAAAAAGAATACATATTCCTCTAAAAAAATGAAAAGAATAGCTATTTTTGAAGGAATAGATAACATTTTCCAAAAAAACCATTTTTTTTCTTTTCTTTTAGCTTATATCAAAATTAAGAAAAAGAAGAAGAAGGAGAATAGACGTTGAAATGAGTGGGTGTCTGGCCACCCATGGCAGAAACCGGTGGTGGTGGACCCACGAGGCATTCTAGGGTGGTACGACCACCCTCGGTGCCATCAGGGTGATCAAGACCACCCTCGATGCTCATCGGAGATGGCCTGGCCACTTCCGATTTGCGTTGGAGGTGGCCGGGACCACCCCTAGAGCCCCTCGGGGTGGTCGCGGCCACCCCTAAGCGTTATCGAGGGTGGCTACAACCACCCTTGATGGAACCGGGGGTGGTGCAACCACCCCGGGCAATGGGTGGCCGGACACCCAATGTATTTTATTATTATTTTTTATTTATTTTGAGTTTAAAAACAATAAGTAATAAAGTGAAGTTTTTTAGTAATTTTGATTAATTTCTAATTTGAGCATATGTGTTGTCACTAAACTTAAGAATATAAATAACTATTTTATTATACTATTCTTCATTTTCAGTAATAACTATTTTTTTTTATGAAATACTCATTTCACGTACTAAACGAGTCCTTAATTTAAATCTTTACTGTTGTACAGTTATTTCTTTCTTTTTATAGTATTGTTCATTTATCAAATGTGAATTATCATGATGCAGGACATGATTGATAAGACTTTGAAGCTTATAATTTATAAAAGTATACGTAGATAAAAACAAAAAACAAAATAGCAAAAAAAAAAAAAACCAGCATATGATGGCTCGTGGCCACCTCTTATTATCTATATGGAAGGCAATAGCTTTCATGTGAGAATATTTGAAAAAAAAATGACACATTTTACTATCTAACTTTGAGTAACAAGTAGAGAGGAGGATGATTTATATTTATACACCAATGCTTTTATTACAAGAGAGATCTTAGGAGATATGCTAAGATTATATGATGGAAGAAATAAGGAAACAATAACGGTTATATCCCTTGATTTATGCAGCTAGCTCTTGATTCGAATTCAATCTTTAATTTTTTCATTGACATGGCATAATTGTCGGTCCTAATATCATAAAGGTTAAAAAAGAAAGGGTACAAATCTTCATAGAGTTGCATGTTCATCTATAACATTTAAGTTGAATTAACCATTACTTAGATGCATAATAATGCAAGAAATGTTTTCGGCTACACCATAAAATTATAATAGTAGTTCAGTCTACACAAGATAGGCACTCCTTTAAAAAATTATCTTCTACATAGGTTTGTGTAAAATTAAAACCAAAAAAATCATATTTTGTTTATGTTAAGCTGTTTATCTACTTGTTTAGTTAGTATTGCATCTAACTTTGAATATTTAGTTGGTTTTGGTTTTAATATTAGGTTAATGTTGGATTAATAGCTTAATGATGTTGAATGTACCATATTCTGCATAAGCATGCTATTAAGATTTATTACCACGTTAGAAACCATATAAGAAACTTAGGTCATATTAAAATAAGGTATGGTAAAGGTTTTGGTTTGGAAATGAGTATGTCCAAAACCAAACATTCGAACTTTCCCTGGACGAATGTTCGATGTTGAGGCAAAACGTTCGACCTCTTCTGTTTAAACGTTTGATGGCCTGGTAGTAAACCTGTTTTGAATGGTTTAGGACTTAGGAATTTTTTAACTTGAAGTTAGAACTAATGGTATGTCTTTTCTAAGATTTTAAGGTTGTGGAGCCTCAAGAAGACTTTGTGGAGGAATCATACGACAGAAGTGAGTAAAAACTCGCATGGATACTTGTTATTATTATCTTTTTGCATAGTATGAATATTTTATGCATCAAACATATTGTTTATAACTCACATGAAATACATTTTAGAATGATATGAACTTCATTTTGTAAAATCGATTAGTGAAGAATAAGATAAAGAAAATTATGATCTTGTAAAGGCATGCATGTAAAAGATAATGAAATTAAATTGTATCGTATGACATTGTACACTATTATGTGTAAGATAACGATCATGAGCTTATTATTATACGAGTTGGCTCTATGGTCAAAGAGATTTATTTTTATGTTTGACCTTGGATCCAATGGTTGTTTTGTGACCAATGCACCATGTACGGATCAAGTCACGATTACGGCGTTGGTAATAGTGTGGACCACCTGATGTCAGACTCGGTCGGACTACTAATATAAGACAATATGTTGTGCAATATACGGGACACCAGTGTTATACTAGAAATTCTTTCGAGAATGCTCAAACCTAAGCGAAAATGAGTTAAGGGCCCGAGTAAACCATATGCATTTGAACTATGACATGATTATCTTATTATAACATATTCTATATCTATTATTTCTATATTGCATCAATGATGATATTGTCCAATGTTGAACTACAACATTATATTACTGCATGTGATTTATAAACATTTGAGTTTATCATATATGATAGTATGTATGTCATATATATTTGTACTCATTAAGTCGTAGATTTACACTTGTATTTTTTTATCTATGAAACATGTATCGTTTTATAGCTAGTTTAGTTGACAATGGTACTCGAGAGGCGCCTTGTACTTTTGGAGAGCATGCTCCAAATTATAATTGAGGAGCTAGATCCCGTGTAGTTGACCGATATGTGGAGAGGTGGAGAAGATACCCGTCACGATATGATTTAGATTATCCACACGCTTTATTTTTTTGAAGATTATGTCTTGAGTTGATGTTATTTATGGCTTTTAGATTTAGTTTGTAATATTGCTGTTGTGTTTTGATGACTGGTCTTTGACCGTAACATTGGAGATATTATTATATATGTTATGATGCTTTAGTTTTACTTTGATGATATATAAGATTGTGGGTTTAAATTAGTAGCTATCTCTATGTGAAAGTAAAAAGTCTTTCACTACAGGCTTTATTCGGAGAGTGAAATCCTTGAATCTTATCATTTATGGATTAAGGTTGAGAGGCGAACCATTAAGTTAATTACCAGTTAATTAATTTTGCCAAGACGTTACATAAATGGCTTGAGACAATTGCTCTGATCGGTATGCCCATGCTAGGGAAACGACCACTTCTCGTTCAGAGGGCTTGTTAGTGGGTCAAAACACTAATTAGAGAGGGTCTATTTTAGGCTTCTTGGTTGGACTAGCTCCTCGAAGGTAATGGGTTCTTCAACATTGAAGAACTCCTTGATAGCGGAATTGGGAGTCGATGCTCTACATCTCCTTGGCCGCCCAAGTTGGAAGGTTGGCTAAGGAGGTGGCGAAGGTTTTAATTTTGGGGTTATTTTAGTCTATTTGTTGGCATTGCGGAGGATATTGATAATTTTTTAATAATTTGAAAAAGAATTGTCGCAATTTAAAGTTGAGGGGAAACCGGGTGAAATTGAATAATAGTTCGACTTTTCAAAAAAATAAAAAAAAACCCACCCCCCAAAAAAAAAAAAAAAAAAAACACCTTTTGCCTTTCACCGAGACAAGAAGAAACACATTCAACAAAATGAGCAAAAAATAGGAAGCGAAATAAACGCAAGGTGTGAGGACCACAGAAAGGAGGGATACTCACAAAAACACTCGAACAGCGAGGGTTGGAGCTGGTAATTGGTAATTCCAGCCATTCCAATGGAGGAGCCTAAGCCTAAGTATGTTAAGGATGCCACCGTTTCCTATTCGAATGGGAACTCCGACGATACGGCGTCGGATCGCCCTTTTCGGGTCTATGCTGATGGGATCTACGATCTCTTCCACTTCGGCCACGCTCGCTCCCTTGAGCAAGCCAAGAAACTGTCTCTCTCTGTCTCTTTTGCTTTTCATTTTCTTTGCGCAATGACTGTTACGTTCAGTTTTGGTCCATGAATTTTTGTGGGTTGATCTTGTTGTCTCGCTTTTCTTCTGTTATGTTCGTGAAATTTGTCTAATATTTGATTGAATTGTGTTATTTGAGGAATTTGAAAGTTTTTTTCTGATCTTATTTCTGGGTTTCTCTTATATTCGTGTTTTATTTCTGTTATGTGGTAAAATTCATGGCATACTAGTCATTAAAAATTGCATCTCTTCTTGGTCCGTATCAGTGTAATGGATTTAGTAGTCATCTATTATTATTCCCCCCTCCTTTTTTTTGGGATGAGATTGATTTGTTTTTCTGCTATGCTTGCTGAAATTAATTTTGGTGATATAGACTGGTATCAAATTATGCTTATTTCAAAATCTTGGTGTAGTTTGTAGTGGATCTTCTTTTCCTTGGTGGGTTTGGTCAGTCTTTGCTGTAATATTATATTTTTTCTGATAGATAATATTCTAATTTGATTTGTAGCTAAAATATACATGAAATTTCCGTGTTAAATTCGTAATTTTTTTTTTTCCAACCTTTTATCAGTACCCAAATGAGAAATTCTTTTTGTATTTTCAGTATTTGCCTTTGTGCTCTTGGCTGTGTTTGATCTTCTGTTACGCTGGGTTGGGCTTCGATGTATCATTTTCTTTTCAGTTTGTGTGCCATGCTCATGTACAATTTTCTTATATGATTGAATTTGTAAATTCAGGTTCCCAAACACCTATCTGCTTGTTGGATGTTGCAGTGATGAAATCACCCACAAGTATAAAGGCAAAACTGTTATGACGGAGGATGAACGCTATGAATCTCTTCGCCATTGCAAGTATAAGTTTTGCCAATCACTTGAGTTTTTGATAAAGTTTGACTATACCTTGAAAGTTTGTAACAAAGATAAACGTTTACTTGGAATTTTCTTTTGTAAAAATTATGGTATGGAGATGCACAAGAATACACTGCAAACGATTTCACTTTTTAGCTGAAGGTATTGTGTATTCTGGTGTTATCAAGAGGATTAAATCTGGGGTTTTCTTGTTCATTCTGTGCAGGTGGGTGGATGAAGTCATTCCCAATGCTCCTTGGGTGATCACACAAGAATATCTTGACAAGCACAAGATTGACTTTGTGGCCCATGATGCTCTTCCGTAAGGATAATCAACCAAAAATTTCACGCTTAAGAGTTATGATATAATTTTGTGGACTAAGGAGTTTTAGAACAATGATGAACTTCTTTCAGTTTCTCTTGCTCAATAATCTATTTGAAAAATATGGTATATCCTATATCTTGTATGAGAAAGCAGAATTGCTGATCTGATTTAACAGTATTTTTATTTATTTATTTATTTTTTATTTCATGTTTCCCATTTTATCCATTTTGTAATGCTAGTTCCAGTGGTTCTAGGATTCGGTTATATTGTGTAATCTTTTGCTGTAAATCTATTGCAGTTATGCAGATGCTAGTGGAGCTGGGAAGGATGTCTATGAGTTTGTAAGTCTGAGAGACAGTTTCTCTTCCATAGCAATTGCTACTTTTTCATCTAACATTGAATAATCTGAAGCAAGCCTCTATTGTAGGTTAAATCTGCTGGGAGGTTCAAGGAAACAAAACGGACTGATGGGATTTCTACGTCGGACATTATAATGAGGATTGTAAAAGATTATAACCAGTACGTGATGCGTAACTTGGATCGTGGGTATTCAAGAAAAGAGCTTGGTGTTAGCTATGTGAAGGCAGGATTTTTATTTAAAATTGCTTTATTATTTGATTTGAGTTTCTGACTACATAATTCTGTTTTAGAGTTATCTTCTTTGCTGATATCTTTTCCTGATGAACTTATTCCGCTTTGGTTCATGTATGCAGGAAAAGCGACTGAGGGTGAACATGAGATTGAAGAAACTACAAGAGAAAGTGAAGGAACATCAAGAAAAAGTAGGGGAGAAGGTATGTTGATGCTTATGCCTATTATATGATACTGCTGTTTATTACTTATATATATATATATATATAAAAATGATACTGCTGTTTATTTATATAAGCTGTTAAGGAAGATTCTATAAGGACTTGTTTTGTTTACATAGAATGGTGATTATGTTATAATCTCTCTGCGCCCCTTGTTTTTTGTCTCATGTGATGGATTGTTCCTTCTAGGTACTTTTGGTGTTGCCATTTACATAAGATTTTCAACTTTTGTTATACAAATACCAGGAACATGTGTTGGAAATTATCTTGACTTGTACTTGATTTTATATATTCCTTTAAAATATATCTTTACTTTCAATAACATAATTAATGTTATCCCCCGTTTGCAATGTTTCTATTTAATTAGAATTTGAATTCTAGGAGTTTTTGAAGTTCCATTGTTTCAAGTATAATTGTGTAATTTTTATTATTTTATTGTGATAAGTATGTTGCTCTTTCAATTAGATTTGTTTTTGTATTTTTTTAAATATGTAAATCAATCTCATTAGAAAGCGGAAAGAGGCTCAACTCAAATGCTCAAGAAGTATACAAGATAGACCTTCAATTAGGGAGAAAAAGAAGAACACAAGTCCAAAATATCAGTAAAACTAGAAAAGCGAGTACCATCCGCCATCCAAGCATAAAACTAGATTTGTGAATTCAACTACTTATCTGAAAAAGGAAAAAGATTAGAAAGAATGTAATTAAATCCTACCCAATTTTTTTGATAAGTAATCGAATTCAGTAAAAGTGCAATGGGGCAATCCAAGTACACATAATATATACAAGAGAAGCACCTATTTAGGAAAACAAGAAAGACTAAAAAAAATCGTGAAAACTAGAAAAAAGAAAGTGATCATAGGTAGTCGTCCAGTGGTACTTGGTGTTAAAGAAAAAAGGCCTTTAATTCTACCACCATCCTTATGCAGTCTTCAAAGCTTTGGGCATTTCTTTCTATCCATATACATCACATTATGCAGGACATAATCATTTTCCACAAAGCTGTACTATGAAAACTACCAAACTGATCTCTCCAACAAGCTAAAAGATCTACTATCCGTCTGCACCTAGTCTAACCCAAAAAAACTAAAATTGGAGTCCCATAAGGCACTAACAACCTTACAATGAGCAACAGGTGATCAACGGATTGCTCATTCTTCTTACAACACCCATCTACCACTATGATATTTCTCTTTCTTAGAATGTCCATGGTGATGATCTTTCCTAACGTGGCCAACCAAGCAAAAGACGCCACTTTAAAGGGAAACTTATTACGCCAAATACTTATCTAAAGGAAAGGATTGCTATCATGGAGAGATAGATTATAGAACGATTTAACATTGAACAACCCTTTCTTGGAGGGGGCCCAACAGAGTTTGTCTTCACCGCCTCATCTCAATCTTTAGGAGTACAACAAATTGAAGAGCAAAGAAAAGAGATCCACTTCCTAGTCATGCGCCATTTTAATAAAATTAACATTCTATTGATGAGAGTCGCTTGACAATTCCAAGTGATTTGCCATGAATGCATTCTTAAAACTAGCAATACTAAATAAATCGGGGAAAGTTGCTGTAAGGGGCCGATCTCCATAGCACCTTTTATGGCAAAACCTGATCTTTGAACACCCCTCCCTTCAAATCTAGTATGACTAGAAAACTCCCCCCAACCTGTCCTCATATTTTTTCAAAGGCCCACCCCATATGACTCATTAACATCATTAAAATAGCACCCACCCCATGAACTGTCATATTTAGAATCCACTACCACCCTTCATAGAGCTTCTCTCTCTCATTCACATAGCGCCATAACCGCTTTTCCAAGAAAATTAGGTTGAACAAAAGAAGATTTCGGACCCCCCAGTCCCCCCTTTGAAGATTAGAGAGCAAACCTTGGACCAGCTAACTAGGTAAAATTTGAACTCTTTGCCTATATCACCCTAAAAGAAGTCCCGTTGTAACTTTATTATGCATTTGGCAACACCCGTGGGGGGAGGAAAAAGAGACATGAAATAAATAGGTAGATTAGATGCCTCCCGGCCTTCGACAAGTACATCCTCTTTTAACTAGCCAAACAATGCTCAATCTTCTCAATAATGCTGTCCCAAATAGATTTGGCCTTAAAAAAAGCTTCTTGTGAGAGGCCTAGATACTTCAAAGTCAAAGGACAAACTCTACATCCCAGAATACTAGCTAGACCATGGACATGAGTGACATCACCAACAAGGGTCAATTTTGATTTAGCCAAATTGATTCTCAAACCTGAGACAATTTCAAAGCACAAGAACAAACAATGCTAGTAGGGGAGATGATTTGGGTTTGCCTAGTAGAATATCAAAGAGTCATCTACAAACAATAGATGGGAGATGTTAAGATCACTTTTGATTGGTTGCACGTCTCCATTGCCATGAATTTAGTCAATTAAAAAGGTCATCATGTCATTTCTTCCATCATAGATTCATGTTCTCTTTTTGGCCTATCTCATCTCTCTTCAGTGTTTTCCAGTTGAACTAATTCAATATGACAAATGTCTTGGCTTGATAATTTCTGCTATCCCCATGGGGCAGATGTGGGCTCAAATCCTATGGTTTCTGCTATTCTCAAACTTACCTCGACAATGAAACTCCTTGAAAACTTCCATGATGCCCTCTTTTGAAACCTTCCAACACTTATGAAAAAAGGCCAGAGAGAATCCTCTAGGGCTAGGGCCTTGTCATCATTTATATCTCTCACCACCTCCCAAACTTCACTTTCGTCAAAATTTCTTTCCAACCAATTTCTCTCATCCGCATCAATGGAAAGGAATGAAATCCAATTTTGGTCGCCAACTAAATTGTTTGGAATACAACTTATTGTAGAATTGCATAATATGCTCCCTTATTTCTGTAGAATCAGAAGACAGAGACTCGTTAACAACTTAAGAATCCATAGAGTTATTTCTTCGATGCGAATTTGCCACCCAGTGAAAAAATTTAGTGTTTTTATCCCCCTCTCTTAGCCAAAGGGCCATTGACTTTTGCCTCCAACTTATTTCTTCAAGAAGGATAATTATTTCCAACTCTCTAGAAATATCTTCCTTCCTCAACCTTTCATTCTAAGTTAATGTTCTTCCCTCTGCAATAATATCCTGTTCACGGATTCCATCCAAACGATCCTTTTTTTTTTCTTCCTACGTTATCAAATACCTCCTCATTCCATTTTTTTCAAATCCGATTTTAAGGCTTTAAACTTGTTCACTAGCATATAACTAGGACATCCTTGAAAATTATAGGACATTCACCATGGTTTCACTTGTTCCACAAAGCCCTCATAATTCAGCCACATATTTTCAAACATAAAATACCTACTACCCGTACCTGACACACCACAATCTAACATTAAAGGAAAATGATCTGAGAGGATTTTTGGGAGTTTCTTTGGAAGACTCAGGAAATTGTTCTTCCCATTCCAGAGATAGAAGAAACCTTTTAATTCTAGACCATGATTGAGAATCACGATTATTAGGCCAAGTAAAAGAGAGATGTCCATGAGGCCCTGATAAAAAAATGAATTTTGAAAAGTCCTACATAGTTGGTGACTATTTGGGATCGCTTGATCTTTCGCTCGGATACCCAACAATATTAAAATCACCCCCAATACACCGAGGCACTTCCTACCAACTCATAAGGCCAACCAACTCGTCCCAAAAACATTTCTTGTCAACATCATCATTTGGACCATATACACTCACAAATGCCTATTCAAAATTATCCATAATACTTCTAAAAGAGCACGCTATCAAAAAATTCTCAATACAATCCTCAATCTTCTCTACCACCCACCTATCACACATTACAAAATACCTCCTGAAGCCCCTCTCAACCCAAGTACATGTTGACAACCCCATAAACTACGAATCACCTCCTTAGAAATATTTTCCAATTTTGTCTCTTGGAAACAAATAATATCCACCTTCCAATCTCTAAGAAGACCTTTAATCCTCAACCTTTTCTCCCTCTCATTTAACCCTCTCACATTCCATGATACAATCTCAGGGTTTCATAAGGAACAATTAGAATCACTCCCCTTTCCTTTTCCTCTATTAGAGTGACCTCCCTTTATGTCATAATTAACAACCAATCTCTTTAATTTGTGGTTACCTCTGGAACACTAGTCGAACCGTACTGATGTTGACTTGCTTCGATCATGGTAAACAGCCATCAATTGATCCTCAACACCCTCACAAGACAGCCCCACTATATGACAGAAATTTGTCACCCTCTCAGCCGCCTAGTTTGAAGACACCGAATAAGGTACCCCCTGTTCTTCAACTACAGCAAGTGGATGGACAGTCAATGGCTCACTTCCCTTGACCTCCTCACCATAATAAATCACCACTGCCATAGAATGCTGGTTCACATCCCCGCCAGAAAAAACCGTTTTCAATCTCCCCATCCATTCATTTCTACATTGAGCTAACACCAAATTTATCTTAGTCAACACTGTCTTGGGGTTGGTTGCTTATGTTTGTATGAAGATGTTATGCATCCTGATGATGCTAATACTGCTATAGTTAGCTCTGTCTAAGGCAGTAGACTTTGTTTTTATGATTGATATGATTTAAAACCCTGACCTACCCAACCTGAGCCCACTCCCTAGCACTCAGGAAGTTCTCCTTACTTCATTTATAAGGACTGTAGGTTGCTTTTTATGGTTGTTCCATCCTTATGTCTTGTCATGTAAGCAACAGTGATTCGAGTCTTCTTATGTGCAAAGTTGTATAAGATAATCTTACTCTGTTAGGGATTTTAGGTGGTGCATTTTAGTCCTTTGAGGGTTGAAGAGAATTTTTTTGTTGCTAAATAGAAAAGAAAGATAAGGGAAAAAAAAAACAGGAAAATGATTTTGACCCTTGCTCATTATCCATAAGACTTTGGAAATGATAGTGTCTCAAACCCAGCCTTCCTGTACAACGATCTGCCTTTCAGATATACTGCTGTTTATATGAATTTTGTTCATCCTTGTTTTTTCTCCCTGTTCTCTTTGAATTAATGTGCTTGGTTCTTGTTGCTTGCAAGTGTGGTCAAGGTAAAGGAATAGTCTTTCACATTGATGTTATTTATTTTTAAGTTGTCATGTGCTGATTGAATACTCATAATTCTGATATTGCTTTATTGGTTGTGGACTCTCTCTCTAGTATTGGAATCCTAATTTTTATTCATTTTTGTGGTTTTTTCCGCCAAGGATTATATAGAACAATGATGCATGTAACTTCCTGCCTGAATATTTTAGATTCAAACTGTTGCAATGCATCGTAATGAGTGGGTAGAAAATGCTGATCGCTGGGTTGCTGGATTTCTTGAAATGTTCGAAGAAGGTTGCCATAAAATGGTAAGGCAATCTGTGCATAACTATATGTCTAGACATTTACTTTATCTACTTATTTATTATTTTAGCATCCTTTCCCACAATTTGGGTATTTATCAGGGCACGGCCATCAGGGATCGAATTCAAGAGCGTCTTAGGCTGTCTAAAGAATCCAACTATCTGCTACAAAATGGTAACAAGGATGTTGATGATGATGATGACGAAGAATATTACGATGATGATAATTATGAACATTATTATGATGATGAAGAGTATTATGGTGATGGAGAAGATAAGAAAGACGAGAAAGAACAGAAGTAAATGTGCTTTTCCATGCTTGCGAACGAAGAGCTTGCAGGGAGTAGATACATTACAATATTACCTAGTGTGCCTTGCTACTTGGTCTCTGTAAAGTGACCTTACAATAGTATCTGATGATGAAACGTGGTTTTTGAAGCTTCTACTTTCCTGTAATTTTTATTTTCCATTTTAGCGTGGTTGAGATTTTGCAGAACTTGTAAATTAGATACGTGAAAAGTGCTGTTTCTGGTTGGCGAGATTGGCCTTCTTGAAACTCTTGTCTTGTGATTGCTAGCTATGTAAGCAACGAAGAGAGGCCCTACGCACACGCACATCTTTTCCCTGTAACCCAACAAAATGTTTCAAATGAGATATAATCTTCAATTTCCTTCTCGTTTTCTCCGAATTATGAGAAACTGAAACAGGAGAAAAGAGTAGAAGATGCATATTAATTTCATCGGCTTAAGGTAAAAGAATTGGCATCGTACGAATGAATGGGGGAAAAAAAAAGTCAAATCAAAAGGTGCACGCCCATCAAATCAATGGGGGAAAAATATAGCATGATGTTGATATGGTTTGAAATGGTAGACAAGTTGTTGCATTCATGGTGGGGCATGTGATCATACTATAGGAGATTGCCTTGCCCTTGTATGGTATAATGGTGCTTAATATATTCGGTATGCATTTGAAAATTCCTTGGGAGCATGTTTGTTGTGAGGAAGGATCATTCCTTTAGGAATAAGAATAGGTATTATACTATTATTGAGAATATAAAAAGTTGGAACGAGATGACCATTCGTAATTTTTTTTTTTTTTTGTTTGGTGGCAACACGTGCTCTTTATGGAATTGAATCAAAATTCTTAAAATATTCAAGATTTATATTAGAAAAAAAGAGTAATCTTACTCTTAAAATATGGCTGACATAAGAAGTTATTTAAAAAACGCTACAATAGCAAGTGTGACATGAATGCGATAAATAAGTGTAAATAATAGTATTATTAAAAAATTAAAATCTTTTGAATATTCTATAAGTATGACCATCTTAACTGAACACCGATGGTTGGACAAGATCACCTCTGGTGCTATTGATGCTTGGTATCTAGAGAAGAGATGATTAGTGGCTAAAAGCATTCCTAATGGACTCAACAAAATAGCCTTTTGGCTATTTTGTTGAGTAAATTTAACCAAAAGGTGAAAATCCTCCTCTAGTGGACTCAACACTTTAACCGAAAAAATTTGATGAGTAAACAGTACTCATTACTATTTACTCATCAAATCTTAAAAAATTAATATTTTATCACTCCTCTTTATTTTTTATTTTTCCTTCCCCTTTTTCTTCTTCCTTCCTCTCCCATGACAAAACTCACATAATAATAATAATAATAATAAT
>FXXK01001035.1:45288-85664 GCA_900184695.1 Betula pendula
AGAGAATAATTTTCAGTTAAATTGACTAGTAAAATTTGTTGAGGCCACTAAAAATGCTTAAAAAGATATATTTGGACGATTGTACTCAAGATACATAATAAAGGGCGCCAAGAATGTAAAAAGCATGGACCGATACAACTTAGACATCCGGGTTACATGACAGTCAAGCCATCGGCACTTAGAACTAGCGAAGGTTTAAGTCCTCTTGATTTATAGGCTCTTGCCAATGACTTTTATGCGATCCGGCCATTAGGATGGAATTTGGATCATCTCTAATTGGTTTCAACCAAAAGAAGTCGGTCCTTTATAATAAAAAATGCAAAATTATCGTTTTACTTTAGGGTGGCCTTTCAAAAGAACTGAGCCCCACTTTTATTTGTTTTTGTTTTCTTTTTCCTATTCAAATGAGGGAAAGGGCAAAAGGGAAACACTGGAGCCCACTTGAGTAAATTAAGAACATGGTTATGGAGGTGGATTTGGTAAAGGTGGGGGCTGTGAGCCGACAATATATATGTTTAGGATCTAAGAATAAAGTGATCGAGCACAAGTTACAGTGTACCCGTGAAGTCGAAAACATTAGGGTAGGGGTAGGGGTAGGGGTAGGGTAGGTTAGGTTAGGTTAGGTTAGGACATCATAGCATGTAAAGGCAAGGGGGTACAGGCCCTTGGGGTCCAAGCCAAGGCATGTGAAATGATTCCCAAATAGGGAATGTCGAGTCCAAGTTTCACAAGTTTGGATGATAAAGTCCGAGCCTAGATTCTTAGAGCATTCATTCGTATTAAACTCTCCGCATTTCGCTTTTTTTTTGTTAAATTTGATAGAAAACACCATTAAACAAAATTCTTTAGCTAATATGAAATATAATTTTTGTCAAATATTTTCTCCAATTACAAAGAGCCCAAAAGGTAAAAATTATCTTTTTTTAAATCTTATTTCCTTCATTGGTTAGGCTTTAAAGTTATCCTCACTATACCAGCTGGACATTAAAGTTAGTTTTACCAATAAAAAACAATTATACTTAGTTAAAGTAAATAAATATTTAAAGAATTTGATGTTTAGTGATTTTGAAGAGCTCAATGTGAACTGTCACGGTCCAGACCTTTGGGCCTCTGCCCTCAAGGTTTTGTCTCCTTTCGATCTATGCTTCGAGAGTGCGTCCTCCATGAGTCGAATCTAAGACCATTTGGTCATAGCGTTCGCACTCATTAGTAGTCATTGAGCTACTAACTAGCTTAATGACTACTCATGAGTGCGAATGCTAGGACCGAAGGGTTTTAGGTTCGACTCATGGGGGACGCGCTTTCTCACAAAGGTGAGAAAGGTAAAGCCGTGCGGGCATAAGCTCAAAGCGGACAATGAGATGTGAGGGAGGGGGGCAAAGGCCCAGCTGAGGGCAGAGGCCCAAGGCAACCCTTCCAATACCAAAACGCGTTTTTGTCACGGCCCAGGCCTTTGCCTCTGACCGGATTACTCATTCTGTCATCTTTGGGCCTCTGTCCTCAAGGTTTTGTCTCCTCTCGGCCTATGCCTTGAGAGTGCGTTCCCCATGAGTCGAACCTAAGACCTTTTGGCCATAGCGTTCGCACTCATGATAGCCATTAAGCTACACTTATACACAGTATGTCAAGCACTACTGACCAACGTATGAGAGGTTTTTTTTTTTTTTTGTAGGTGAGATATGAGGGAAAACAAGAAAAATAAAAAACCAATGGGCTACTTTCCTCTATCAAGCTAGAAAGACAAAAGGAGAGGAGAAGAGATATGAGAATGCTTTGTGAGAAGAGTTGGGAGGTGGCCTATTTTGCCACATTGTGGGCGTAGAAATTAGCATTTTATGTGAACTTTTTCTGCCTTCTAAACAAAGGAGACAAGGATAGAGCTGAAAATGCAAGATATAATAGAGGCAATCTTCCATATATGTAGTAAGATCCTGATTTTGAGTGTTAGAATATATGGAAAATATATATAATATATTTTCCGTATATTCCATATTTTGTTGATATTGTAATATTCTCTATTTAGGGTTTCTTGTAATCAAATCTGAGAGATTTGATTACTATACTTATATTTACCCTATACCCTATAAATAGGGACTTTGTATTATAGACAAATCAAGTTAATGAGCACAATGTAGCCCTAAGGGTCTTTCAGAGTGGTGGACGTAGGTGTTTAACACCAAACCACCCGTAATTCCTTGTGTCTTCTTATCTCTCTTACTTCCGCTATTATTTCTGTCTTTTATATTTCTACACATATTTCAACATGGTATCAGAGCTACTTTCTTATAGCCTCCAGTAAACATCTTTGACGTTTCGTGGCGTTCCCTCTAATGATCTCATCGTTCCGATCGTCCTCACCTTCTCTGGCATCTTCCAAAGCATCATACTACCCTCTCGTTGTTGCCACGTTTTTCCAAAGAAACTTTGAGCCCCTTCCTATGGTATTCTCTTTTGCTGCAATTTACTCTTGCTTTCACGTGTGTGCAACTTGTTGTGGGCTCTATGGTATCACTTGGAAAGAAGAAGAAGAAGTTTGGTTGCTTTGCACGTTGTAGTGATTCTATTGAAAAAGAAGAAGAAGTTTGGTTTGTGTGGTGAGGAAGATGCAAGGCGTGAACAAGAAAAAAGAAAAAAGAAGAATAAGAAGTTTGATCCCTTTTGGAATTTTGGCATGTAATCGGCTCTTTTGAATTTTATGGTTCATATTCGACTCTATTTTGTTATGATTTGCGGCGCAATTCATTGGCGAATTTTGGTACAATGTGGTTTGGTCCCTCACAGGATTTGACGGCTAGTTTCTGTTACTCCTTCCATTATTGTCAGTTGCAGCTTTGGGTATTTTAACGGATTGTCTCCGTTTTTTGGCCGTGGTACAATGTGGTTTGGCTTTCATGGGATTTGACAGCTAGTTTCCGTTATTCCTTCCATTATTATCAGTTGCGGCTTTGGGTCTTTTAACGGATTGTCTACGTTTTTTGGTCGTCACTTTCAACCTTTCTCGCTGGCACTGCTTTGGTCAAACTACTAACTTCGGCTGCATTTATATTCCGTTTCTATTTTCAAAATTAAGCTTACATGATCTTCCATCTTGAGTTTGAGGGGGGATGTTAGATTATATGGAAAATATAATATATTTTCTATATATTTCATATTTGGTTGACATTGTAATATTCTCTATTTAGGGTTTCTTGTAATCAAATCTGAGAGATTTGATTGCCATACTTATATTTACTCTATACCCTATAAATAGAGACATTTGTATTGTAGACAAATCAAGTTAATAAGCACATTGTAGCCCTAAGGGCCCTTCAGAGTGGTGGACGTAGGTGTCTAACACCGAACCATCCGTAATTTCTTGTGTCTCCTTATCTCTTTTACTTTCGCTATTATTTCTGTCTTTTATATTTTCACACATATTTCAACATTGAGGAGTCAAAATAACAACTAGAGAGTCACCTACTAAAATGAATTTATTTAAGACCCAAAGAAGAGGCTAGCTTGACCGCAAGAAGGGTTGCAAGGGTTGTTAGGAAATTCCACCGATTTCCTAGAACTTGTGAGAGGCGAAACAAAAAAAAAAAAGAAAAAAAAAAGAAAAGAAAAAAAGCAATTATAAGACATAGAGATTTAAGGGGTTCACCCTCAGAGACTACGTCTACTGTATTGTAATAGAATTTCACTATTTTCGAGAGAAAGTACAAGGAGGTGTTAGAACGTGCATTACAAAATTCTATTACAAAAGCGGCTATATAAAGACTACCTCAAACTAGGTCAAAATACATAGTCCAAGCCTCCATTCTATGGACTAAGCCTAAAAAAAAAATCCATTTAAATCGTAGCGTTTCTTTTATTGTATTGGGTTAGGTGTAAACCAAGTTGGACCCAAACCATGCTCCACATAGCCTAACAATCTCCCACTTGGAGACTGGTCCAATCACCAAACATCAACCTCTGCATGCCTCCCAAAACAGAAACGACATTGCCCCAACTCGTCCTCTATCCTCAAGCTCGAAAACCAACTGAAATTGCACACAACTTTAGTTTTTGAATAGTCACACGTTTTGTTAATAGATTTGCTGTATTTTTAGTTCTACGAATTTTCTCAAGTATTAGATGTTCATTGTTGAGAAGAGAGCGAATGAAGTGATACATCAATTGTATGTGCTTCGTTCTTGAATGATACACAAGTTCTTAGCAAGAAAAATGGCATTCGGACTATCACTATGTAGAACAACTTTCTCATTTTTCTTGCCCAACTCATCCAAAACCCTGTAGCCAAACCATTTAATTTCCAGCTTTAGTCACATCTACATATTCAACTTCTGTAGTTGAAAGAACAACAATTTTCTACAACTTTGAGGCCCAACACACAATTGTACCAACCTAGAGTATACACAAACTTAGTAGTACTTTTCCTACTATTAATGTCACCCGCTAAAGCGGCATCCATATAACCTTGTAGCTTTAAGTCTGCTCTTATGAAGCAAAAGGATGTATCTAGCGAGTCTTTCAGATACCTTAAAATCCACTTGACTGCTTCCCAATGCTGTTTTCCTGGATTACTCATGTACTTGCTCACAACTCCCACTGATGTGTAATGTATGGTCTTGTACAAATCATAGCGTACATAAGACTCTAATGACTGAGGTGTAGGGTACTTTGCTCATGTAGACCTTCTCCTGATCTATCTTTGATGACTAATTCTTAGTTAGTCTAAAATCACTACCCAAGGGTGTGCTCACTGATTTAGTTCCATCCATGCCAAATTTGTTGAGAACCTTCTTCATATACTTTGTCTGTGAAAGTTTCAATGTACTATTGGCCTTGTCTCTGATAATTCTCATAACCAGAATTTGTTTTGTAGATTCCAAATCTTTCATTACAAACTCTGATGACAATTGCTTCTTCAAATTATAAATCTCCCCCATTCTGGACCCTACAATGTGCATATCATCCACATACAATAGTAGGATGAGATGAAGCTTGACCTATCCTTGTACACAGCCTGTTCATTATAAATCACATTTCTACTTCTAATGAGCATATCATCCACAGTATGGAGGAGATTAATAATTTGAAGAAACAGTAGGATGAGATGAAGCTTGACCTATCCTTGTACATAGCCTGTTCATTAAAAATCACATTTTTGCTTCTAATGATTTTCTGGTTTTGATTATCCAAAAACCGATAACTAGAACCTCATCTCCATAGCCAATAAAGAAACATTTTCTGGACTTAGCATTTAGTTTACCACGAGCATCAGAATCAATGTGAACATAAGATATGCAACCAAAAAATTTTAAATAAGAAAGGTTTACCTCATTTTCACTCTAGACTTCTTCAGATAATCTGTAATTCAAGAAAACTGATGGTCCTTGGTTGATCAAGTAAGCTATGGTGCTCACTGCATTAGCCTAGAAAGTTTTTGGCAACCCACTATGCAATCTCATACCTCTAGCCAGTCAATGAGGGTCCTGTTCATGTGCTCAGCCATGCCATTCTGCTGTGGTGTTGCAGGGATGGTCCTCTCTATCCTAATCCCATTTTCAACACAAAATTCTTTAAACCCTTTATCTGCATATTCCCCTCTATTATTTGACCTTAAATACTTCAGCTTCAAGTCCGTTTCAGTTTCAACCATGGCCTTCCACTTCTTAAAAGTTTCAAACACATCAGATTTACTTTTCAAAAATACCCATACATTTATGTTTGAGTCATCAATAAAGGTGATGTAATACTGCGAACCTCCAAGGGATGCAACTGGGGTGGGTCCCCACAAGTTTGTGTATACTAGCTCCAGCTTTCCAGACTTTGGTGTTCTACCAACTTTCACGAAACTGACCTTTTCTGCTTCTCAAGAATGTAGCCTTCACACTTATCAGATTTAACTGATTTTAGTTGTGGTAGTTTCTCCTTTGACATAAGCTCTTTCATCCCCTTTTGGCTCATGTGTCCAAGCCTTAAGTGCCACAAAGTTGAGTCACCACTCGCATCTGCAACTACAACTACAACTACAATTGTATCCCTTAAATTCGTGGTCATGTAGAGAGTGCTAGACTGCCAATCTTGTATCTGCTAGCCACAACCCTGGCTCCTATGCTAATTTTCCACTTACCATCGTGGAAATTAATGGTATGCCCTTCATTATCAAGTTGTCCCATTGAAATCAGGTTTTTCTTTAGCTTTGAAACATGTCTGGCTGTCCTTCAACTTTCATACCGAATCATTGTGTACTATGATGTGAACATCTCCTATGCCCACAATATCCAACGCCATTCTGTCAGCCAAATTTACCTTACCGAAATCTTTGCAATATAATTCTAAAGGATTTCATGGATTGGTGTGGTATGAAAAGAGGTTTCTGAGTCCAAAACCTAAGAATCAATAGGACTATCAACTAAGAAGAGTAGGCTATCCTACACTTCTTATGTCACCATGTTTGCAGAATCGTTCTCAATTTTCTTCTTCGGTTCCTTGCAATTTTTCTTAAAGTGGCCAGTCTTGCCACAATTCCACCTAAAACCAATTTATGTTATTTGTTATTGTTTATTCTTTTTGTTAAGTCATTTTTTGTTCATTTTATAGTGTCGGACCGTGAGCTGACATTCTATCTAAAACCAATCAGGACTAAGTGAGATAATCTCAAGTTTTTTAGGTGCCTCGACATTGTGCCCAACGAGCCTGTTTTTAGAGCGGTTGTAGGGAGTAACATTGTGTCCCAACAATCCCTCACTCACGATGAGGCTCCCATAACTCGATCCCATGAATTCCTCGCTTTGATACCATTTGTCAAACCATGAACTGCGATTCCACCTAAACCAATTAGTGTTAAAGGAGATAAATTTAAGCCTTTTATGGACCTCGACATAGTGACCAACATGCTTGTTTTTAGAGCAGTCGTAGCGAGTGGCATTGTGTTTCAACAATTAGATTAATAGCTATAAAAAAAAACTAATAATTTGATTAGAATATCATTGGAATAGGTACCTTAAGCTATGAGTTGTTTAGTGTGAAATGTCTTATAACTAATAGAAAAATAAGTTTTCAGGTTTCCGGAAAGTCTTAGATTACATAATTGGAAAGTAAAAAACAATTGATACCTTTTTTTTTGTTTTTTTGTTTTTAAAAATGTTGATTCAAATTCTAAAATATTTTTTTCGACGTCTAATCTTCAAAATTCAACTATTAAGCAATGCCTTTCTAAGATGCAAAGAATTGAATATCAAAAAGTTGAGTTAGTTAACATTTCTACTCTATAACGTGATCCAGGGTTACGTCCTTAAATTTGAGAATATCCAATTAATCAACATGATGAAATTAGATATGCTTATCTTAATTCCAGTCCATATAGATTCACTCATTTTGATAGTTCTAAATATTTGTTTTCGAGAACTTAAAAAAATCGCCTGAAATTTCAATCATCTTTGTTGGAAGACATTTTATTGGTTAGAATACTTTTCTGCAAAAGATGTGGCTTATTGTTTACCTTGTTATCATTTCGGTAAAAAGCCAATGGGACAGCCTGGAGTTAATGCATTTATTATTGAAAGACTTCGTAATTGAAAGAAGGTTACTAATGGTACGAATTGTGCTTTTTTGTCCAGATGGGAAAGGAACAATTTTTACCTCATAATAATGATGTTAAGTATTGTGAAATTTTGATGAACCAATCTAAACATATTGATAAGGTGCAATAGATAAGAAAACTTGAGAACAAAAATTGAACAATTGATTGCGATTGAATACTTCAATCAATTGTATTCGGCATTTAACATCTCAAGGACGTGAGGGTCCCAATTTCAAAAATCGAGGCTATTTGCTTGAGTTGATAAAACTTATGTCCATGTACAACGAGAAAGTTGCTGAGCTTGTCTTAAAAAATGCTCCATAAAATGCTAAATATAGTTCACATCCTATCCAAGAAGAGATTTTTCATAAATTGGGAAGGAGAGCATGAAGTGCAATTCATGAAGAAATTGGTGATTCAAATTTTGTATTATTGTTAATGAGGCACCAGACAAGTCAAAGAGAGAAAAAATGGCTATTATTTTAAGATTTGTTGATAAAAATAGTTTTATATAAGAATGCTTATTTAATCTGTCCATGTTAAAGATACATTGACATTGACTTTAAAGAATAAAATATCTGTTGTTCTTTCTCGTTGGTGTCTTGATATTTAAAATATTTGTGGACAAGAGTATGATGGTGCTAACAATATACGTGATGAATGAAAATGATTGCAGACAATATTTCTTAATGATTGTCTTTGTGCAGACATATTCATTGTTTTACTCATCGATTATAATTAGCATTAATTGTTGTATCTCTCGAAGGGTAGCTTCTTCTCATGAGTTATTTTCAAATTTGAATTTAATTATTAATGTAAGTAAACGTCATAATGAACTACAAGTTACTCAAGTAGCAGAATCACAAATTTGCTGGCTACTCATGAACTTGAAACTAGAAAAAAAAGCTAATCAAATTGACACTTTGAAACGAGTTGGTGATTCTTGTTGGGGTTCTAATTTTCATTCTATTTATAGTATAGTAAGGATGTTTGGTGCTACTTTTTCAGTACTGAAAAATATTATAAAAAAAGGGGTCCACTTACACTCAACGTACAGATATTAATATTGCTTATAAAATGATCATATTCTTCCAATTCATATTCATTTTACACTTGATGAAAGAAACCGTGAGTATTATTGTAACGTTCCGAAAAAATTAACTAAATTAATAATTAACTCAACAAGCCTCATAATACCTATTTACCATATAAATAAGTCCCATGGTGCTTTTTCTTTGACTTGAGCCGCTGGATTATGAGCAGATCGAATTCCGGTTTATTCTGGAAGCTGCATGCTTTGTATTCTACAATATTATAATTGTAAATTTCTAATGCAGCCAAAAGACTTGGACCAGAGTCACGGGAACTCACGTATAGATGCAGAAAACCTACGTACGTACGTACTGTGTGTACTTTTTGTGTGTGCGTGAGAGAGAGAGAGAGACAGAGAGAGAGATTCTGGTTAGGTAAACGAAATTCTCGAAGTATATCGATTTGATGATATACAATGAGGTGATGAAGGAAAGCGACATACGTCCTGCAAATTAACAGCAGTACTGTAACCATTACATTATTATGAGCTTCTTTTTCATTTATACGAAATCTCCAAATTATTTTAAGATGCAGAAAAATAGAAATAACAAAACAAGTGCAATAACTTCAAAAAAAGTAAAACGGCCGGCGTAGTTCTTTAGGCGGCACATTTGAACCCTTCTGGTGGAG
Source organism: Betula pendula (assembly GCA_900184695.1). Taxonomy (NCBI): domain Eukaryota; kingdom Viridiplantae; phylum Streptophyta; class Magnoliopsida; order Fagales; family Betulaceae; genus Betula; species Betula pendula. The sequence continues at coordinate 54,578 of FXXK01001035.1, forward strand.
TCTTTCCACAATCAACGAGGACACCGAGAGCAATCGGGAGGATGATATTGATATTCAGAAGCTTAGCTTTAATGGTGGTGCAAAGGCATATGGCGGCGTCCAAATCCACCAGTCCTTGAAGCACGGGACAGCACGTGTCCTTTGCACTAGGTCCAATCCCTATGTGCACAAGGCCGCCCAGCAAGTCCACACACGCGCCTAGCTTTAGAGTGTCAATGGGGCATGTTTGTCCTGCTGGCGGAGTTGGAGTTGGAGTTGGTGTCGGCACAACAGGCGGCGGCGGAGGAGGACATGGCGTCTCAGTTGGAGGCGGCTTTGGCACCACCGGTACTGGTGTAGGTGTTGGTGGCGGTTTGGGCACATATGGTGGTGGGTATACAATGGGAGGTGTCACGGTTGGAGGCGGCTTTGGCACCACTGGTACTGGTGTAGGTGTTGGTGGCGGTTTGGGCACATAAGGCGGTGGGTATACAATCGGAGGTGTCACAGTTGGAGGCGGCTTTGGCACCACTGGTACTGGTGTAGGCGTTGGTGGCGGTTTGGGCACATAAGGTGGTGGGTATACAATCGGAGGTGTCACCACCGGTGGTTTCGGCACATAAGGCGGTGGGTATACGATTGGAGGCTTCACAATTGGTGGATTTGGCACAGAAGGTGGTGGGTGTACAATCGGAGGTGTCACGATCGGGGGTTTCGGCACATAAGGTGGTGGGTATACAATGGGAGGCTTCACAATTGGTGGTTTAGGCACATATGGTGGTGGGTATACAATTGGAGGTTTCACAATTGGTGGTTTGGGCACATATGGTGGTGGGTATACAATCGGAGGCTTCACAATTGGTGGTTTGGGCACATAAGGGGGATGGGGTGGTTTACCATGGGGCGGTTTACCATGGGGCGGTTTAACAATTGGTGGTTTTGGCACATATGGTGGTGGGTATACAATGGGAGGCTTCACAATTGGTGGTTTGGGCACATTAGGGGGATGGGGCGGTTTACCATGAGGCGGTTTTACAGGAGGAATGGGTGGCTTAACATGTGGTGGATGGGGCGGGGAAACATAGGGCGGATGTTTTGGAGGGTTAGGATGAAAGGGTGGCTTTACAATGGGAGGATGTTTGGGTGGGAATTTTGGTGGGTATTCTGGAGGAGGGCAGTAGGGTAAAGCAAGAGAAGTAGTGAAGAAAATGGCCAAGTTTAGTAGGAGGACCAAGAGATTGGAGAGAGCATGCTTCCCCATCTTCATCCACAATCCCCTACTCGATCTCAAACTGAATACGGTGGAGAGTGATCAGTGAATGAAGCCTTCATATCATGCTTTACCCTTTTTATAGAGAGTCTATAAATCAATGAATGCATTTTGGATTCTTATGTAAAATGAATAATTATATTCTTAAAAATCATCATTATCCGTTTTCTAAATCAAATGCATTTTATATTTTATCTATAATTTGGAGTGAACCCAGTTTATAACTTAAGAAGCTTCAGCTTCCTTAAAATTTTAAAAATGTCCTTACATTATTGAAGATATTATTTTAGCTGAGTATTCAACGAGCCTTTTTTATGGATAAGGACCTCTTACAATTTCAAAAAACTTGTAAATTTTTAATTTACAAAATTTAGGCCATTTTTAGTCATTAAAACGCTTGAAAATCAACATATTTTGTCGTGATTTTCTTTTTAGGCTTTGGCTCTATTGCCGACGCGTATTCTTTTTTGGGTTTGCTAATCAAGTGGGATTGAGTACGACAATATTTTGTCGAAAAATTTCAAACATTTGAGGACAAAGGAATCAAGAAAACGCGGTTTCTAGCGGAGGACATTTTTATCAGGTAGTGACTGTAGAGCCCGTGATTGGGGTCTCATGTGACACTTTCACTCAGAAAAAAACACATTTTCATGCATAAAAAAAAGCATTAAAAACTCAAAAGAGGACAAACCTCCCTCAGATTTTATCAATCGGGTTAAGTAGATTGCATTTCGCTCAAGGTGTCGGCCACAAGACAAACTATATGGCAACTTGGCAACTATATATGATTATTTAATAACGAATTTCGGTGCTTTTATTTGATTTTCCAAAACTGCATGCTCTGCCGTGTATCATAATTCATACATTTCTGATTTCTTCTCTTACAATTGTTTGTTTTTTTGAATGGAAACTTCAAGATTTCATTAAAAAACACCCGATATTACAATATCACGAAGGACAACAGGATATTTTTCTATCCAAATTTTCTTTGAAACTTGTAGAATAGCCTCCTTTGCCAAAAAGTGAGCTGTCGAATTAGCTTCCCTTTTAACATGATGAACACGTATGCCATGGTAGAAGACTATTAAGTAAAGTCTTCGAGTCTTCAATTATATTACCATACTGGCTCCACACTTGCACTTCCTTACGAAGTGTTTGCAGAATTTTTAGAGTATCACCCTCTAAGATAATATTTTGAAACTCCAAATCTTTGCCAAACTCCGCAGCCTTTCATGTCGCATAAGCCTCTGAAACCGTAGGGGTATTAAGGTTATTTTATCTTTTGAGCGGCTGATTTAATCTCGAATTCTAACCAGAGGCTAGGGGTGAGATTGTAAAAAATTAAAAGTTCGATATGCTAAATTGAGAATTTTTTTAACTTTGGGAGAGTAATTGCAAAAGTAATGAAAGTTTATTGGGAGTTAAGCAAAGTTACATTTTTTTGTTTATTTAAATTACACTATGAATTGTTGTTCATATTTATGTCTTTAAATGCAAGGTAACAAAAGACATTTAAGGTATATTAAAATTTGACTTATGAGGTAATTAACGTTGTTTTTATCACTAATTGAAAAAAAAAGAAGAAGCTATTTTCAAAGAATTTATTTGTTAAAGAGACGTTATACCTTTAGGGGCATTAGACAGCCGTTCTAGTCTTCTAGAGGCCAACAAATGTTGAATGGGAGAGAACCAAAATCACATGTTAATTACCCAAATTTCAAGTTCAATAATTGACAGATCAAGGTGTTGATGTAAACCCTAATAGTGATGACTGACTCGATCGATGGTGCCAAAGTACAACAAAACAAAAGCTTAATTAGCAGTTAACCTCAATATATTCAAGTTCATCGTATTGAGTAGCTAGGCAGTCTAATTAACCCTTAAATATTAGGCAGTCATACTCTTATCTCATAGCAAGTGTCTCTTTCTTGCTGTCCTTAAAATATCCTACTGACAGTAGGCTAACCATTCTCTTCCTCCAATCAATTTGTTTCCAACAGTTTTAACTAAAATTTTCCTATAAAAGAAAACTATTAAGGTGGGCAAAATCCTTGACGATTGACTTCACTTCAAGAAATAGACCGATCTCAACCCAACAAGGTCAATTACGTACGGTCATCCAGTGAATGGTAAGAAACGAGGATCAGGAAACCGACGTCCCGGCCCTTATTGGTTTACTCTAAAAGCCCTATTTTAGGATTAGGGTTTGGACTGAAGTCTCTTGCAATTCAAAAAATTCATACCCTTCATTCAAAATGAATGGTTCGAATTTAGTCACGTAAGTAGTAAAATAATGAATAAACGAAGATAATTAAAAGAAGCTAATGGGTAGCCGAACCACTCCTTAACGTGTTCGGCCACCCATGACAGAGTGTTTGACCACCCTCTCACTCTCAAGGGGATAGTTGGCCACCCAAGGATGTGGTTGGGATAGGTTGACCATCCCCCTAAAAGGTTATGGGGTGCAAGTCCATGCGACCAACTCTCTAGCGTTTGGCTAGGGGGTGGCTGACCAACTTCAAGGGGTGGTTAGCCACTTCGTTGAGGATGGTTAGACAACCCCAACATGTAACTCTCTTGAAATTAATTAACTAATAATTAACTCAAAGTGTTATTACTAAACTATAATTGAGATTAAAGTAGCAGAAATAGGATATATACCCTTTTCTTGTAACTATAAACATTAATCTTTACAACTGAAAAACTTACTAAGTAACCATCACATAATTTTGTAATCATTAGATAATATCTATCATTGTAACAAAGTAGGTCTAAGTTATATCTTAATACACAAAATCATTTTGAATCATTAAGTTTGTAACATCACCTGAAGCCACTAGTCACCGTGAGTAGCTGATGTAGGACAAGAATTCCATCTTGTTCTTGAGGGGCTATTATTATTGAGGGGGGCTCGCCTTGCCAACGGGATTGCTAACAAAAGATCTTAGACAGGAACAATCATACCGTCGGACAAAGAGCCTTATTGACGGGTTGTTAACAAGCTGGGATGGAAAGGTTTTATAGTCGGAACCAAACAATAGGTTTCGATGAGTAAAGGACTTTAAGCAGGACATCCCGTCTAATAGACACCATGTGGGCATGATGTTTGCCAATATCTAGAATGACTATTCTTTTGAATATCCTTTATTAAAAATGAAATAAATGAAATAAAATAGCATTGGTGTTAAAGTATACATATTACTTAATACTTGAAATAGTCATCTCATAGCCATAAGGAAATAACTATTCCTTAAATTGAGGGAGCTATTCCCTCAGTTTAAGGAATAACATTCCTTCATAATCATGAGTAACTATTTCAAAGCTAATTCAATCCATTTCTTTAATTCGTAATGAAAGCTATTCCAAAGAATAGTCATTCTGCGAATAAAAATAACCTTAAAGTGTGAGAATAGTAACATTTTAACCAGTACCCGCTATTAATTTTTAAGGCTTAAGATAACAAATTTAAATGAGATATTGCTTTTAATATTTAAATAGTATTATTTAATTTATAATATATTTTTTTTGGAAAAATTTCATTTAACCATATGAACTTTTATCACTTTTGCAATTACCTATTCAAAGTTTTAAAAAAAAAAAAAACTCTCAATTCACTGTATCAAACTTTTATTTTTTTTTTTTTTTTGGCAATCTCACCCTTTGGTTTGGATTTTTTGTTAAATCCTAATGGAGGCCTTAGAAATTCTCAAATACCCTTGTTTGTTTTCTAAAAAATAATTATATAATTAAGGTAATTTTATAATTTTATAAATTTTAAAGAGGTATAAAGGTCATTTTATCATTTGACATCTAATTCAACCTCAAACCCTAATGGAAGGGGTGCGATTGCAAAAAAATAAAAGTTCGATACACTAAATTGAGAGTTTTTAAATTTTTGAGGGTAATTGCAAAAGAAATGGAAGTTCAGAGAGAGTTAAGTAAAGTTACATTTATTTATTTATTTTTAATTTAAATTACATTATGAGTTGTTGTTCATCTTTATTTATTTATGTCTTGAAATGCAAAGTAGCAAAAGAAATTCAAAATATATTAAAATATGGAGTAATGTTAAGATAATTGAAGACTCAAGTCGTCTTTAAGTCCTTCAAAAAGTGATGTGACTTTTAGAATCACAATTGAACTTGTGATAGTTGCCTATTGAATTATGATCTAATGGTAATTTAAAAAGTCACATCATTTTTACGAGAACTAAAGGAGATCTTGAGTCCCCCTATAGCATTTAATTACTCTAAAGTTTGACTTTATGAGGTAATTAATTAATGTTGTTTTTTTTATCATTAATTAAAAAATTGCTATTTTCAACGAATTTATTTCTTAAAGAGACCTTATATCTTTAGTGGCATTAGTCAGCCGTTCTAGAGGCCAACAAATGATGAATGGGAAAGAACCAAAATCACATCTTAATTACCCAAATTTCAAGTTATATAAATTGACCAATCAAGGTGTTAATGTAAATCCTAATAATGATCACCGACTAGATCGATGGTGCCAAAGTACACAACTGTACAACAAAACAAAAGCTTATTTAGCAACTACGTTACCTCAATATATTCAAGTTCATCGTATTGTGTAGGCAGTCTAATATATTAACCCTTAAATATTAGGCAGTCACACTCTTATCTCATCTCATAGTGTCTCTTTCTTGCCCTCCTTAAATATACTACTCACAGTAGGCTAACCCTTCTTCTCCTCCAATCAATTTCTTTCCAAAAATTTTTCCTATAAAAAACTTTCAAGGTGGGCAAAATCCCTGGCGCTTGACTTCACTTCAAGAAATAGACCGATCTCAACCTAACAAGGTCAATTTTGTATAAGGAAACCGACATCCCGATTAAAAGCCCTATAAAAGCCCTATTTTAGGATTAGGGTTTGGACTCTTTCAATTCAAAAAATTCATTCAAAATGAATGGTTTGAATTTAGTCATGTAAGTAATAAAATAATGAAAAAAACAAAGAGAATTAAAAGAAGCTAATGAGTAGCCGAGCCATCCGTTAACATGTTCGGCCACCCATGGCATTTACTTGCCATGTTATTTATATGTACTGCATGCGTGTTATAGTTACATATGTCTTTTTGAAATTAAGTTTGATAGCTATTGTTGAAAGAGCTTTTTCCGTAATTGAATATTATTAAAAAAAATTGATTATGCAACTAAATGGGATAGTAGATGAATGATTTATGTATATCGAGAATGAGATATTCAAGACTATCAGTAATAAAGAAATTATGAAGTAATTTAAAATAATAAAAAGTCTTTGAGTACAACTAAATAAATTAACGCTAGGCATGAAAAATAAACTTTAAGTTACATTTAAATGTTTTAAACGATAATTAAATTATGTTGAATTATTTGTTTATTTGTTAGATATATTTTTTAATATTTTTTAATTGACTGTTTTTCAACTCTATCTTTTAATTTTGGCATGTAAATCAAAATTCTAGCTTTGCAATTGTAGATTGCCCACAATGATGTTTTTTTATGAGCGCACCAAACATATCAAGATTAATTGTCACTTCATTCGATGTCATTTTCAGCAAGACGCCTTATGTTACGTGCGTAAGTAATGTGAGGTGAAAACTTAAAAAGAAAGATAGATTTGTAGGATTTTCGAGGAATCCTAGATCTCCTATGAGCAATTAGAAGTACTTTCAACTCTTACAAACACAAAGTTTGGTAATTTTTTTGACTAATTTATTTTATTGACGAATAATGCAGTATTTAAAGACACATTACAATAAAGAAGAGTATTCCACATGAAGTGGACTTCTATATCGACATTTCAATTCTACTACTACTAATATTACTACTAATATAAGATAAGTCTATCTTCATGTAAGATAGAGAGATATTCTTACCTTATCAATAAGACTCATAAATAAAATAAAAAAGAGAAACCTAATCTTACCCAAATAATTTAAAAGAGATAAACATAAGACTAGTCTTCTAACGTACACAACATAATGATCCGCATTGCACGTAACATTCCACCCGCCTTGAAATGGACCTTGATGGACTTTGACCAAGGATCTGGCATTTCAAACACTTCCGTTGTGGTCATTCTTCAGGTGATTTATTAATTGGCAATGCAACGTGATGACCGCGCAAACCGTTTTGTTCATTCATGGCCGCGTACAGTGGTGAGGCTCTTGAACTTGCTATGCACGGTGATGCTCCCTCTTGGCCAAACGACAAGTTTCGCTTCGTTGTTGATGGTAATGCCATACCAAGCGTTTGTTTGTTTGTTTTTATTGACTTTTTCATTTTTGATATTTCCACTTTTTTAGTAAGCATGTGATCGTGATGGTTGCCATCTTCAATCACTAGTGGTTCTTGCTACTTGACATAGTGGTGGCTATGATTAGATGATCTTTTTGGTTGCACGGAATATGGAGCTACCACCGTTTGTGGCAGTTCGTAGCGTTGGACTCCCTTTTTATATTCAGTGAAACTGCTCTCAAATCTGGCAAACAACTCATCCCATTTTTTTAAGAATTCTTGCAAGATATTGTCAACACGTTGATATAGACGATCTTCCATAACCTGAACCTGTGGGATGAGAACTTAAAAAAAAAGATTTGTAGGATTTTCAAAGAATCCTGGACCTCTTATATGAGTAATTAGAGGTGCTCTCAAATCTTATAAACACAAAGTTTGATAATTTTCTTGACTGATTTCTTTTATTGACGAATAGTGCAGTATTTAAAGACACATTACAATAAATAGAGTATTTCACATGAAGTGGACCTCTATACCGACATTTCAACTCTACTACTACTAATATAAGATAAGTCTACCTTCATCTAAGATAGAGTGATATTTTTATCCTATCAATAAGGCTCATAAACAAAATAACAAAAGAGAAACCTAATCTTACCCAAATAATAAAAGAGATAATCATAAGACTAGTCTTCTAACACAACATAATGACCCGCATTGCACGTAACACCTTATATCTACTATTAGTCTCCTCCGAAGATCAGCTTGTTGGCATCTTTACGAAATCTCATGTATCTAGTTGTCTTAGTGATCTTGTTTTGAAACTCAAGTTGGCTTTGCCACCTAGTGTTTGAGGGGATATGAGTATATTACCGTTAATACAATATTACCATATTTGTGCTAGAATATTCTCATCGTTTTATGGTAATATTATTTATTCACTTCGTACCATTTTAGCTATTGTATATATTCTAGGTGTTATTTCTTGATTTTATATTTAGTGAATTTTTTTTTCATTGACCTCGTTCAACTATAAAGAGGTCATTTTATTGTATAGTTGATATATACATCATAAATACAAGCTTCTTTTCCACCGTTCTTTACCTTGTCTTCTTCTACATTAAATGTACATGGCACATATATAAATATGAACAGTTTAGAGATGATCATTCATGTGAACATTCAATTCCAACTAAATTTAAACAAATCAGAAGTTCTATTGAGCTTTAGCATATTGATTTGATCACTAAATTTTTTTTATCAGCAAGTCTAACTTCAACAATATTGTCCCTGCTAACTTTGTTTTGAAAAAAATAAAGATATATCGTCTATATTTAATTTCTTTTCTACTCTTTTTTAAGAATTAAAATTAAAAGATTGTAAGAGCTCTTTGGTTTAGAGAATTGTGGAAAATAGCTACCGTTGAATATCTTTGCCTCCATTAGCAAATTTTCCCCTTGTCTCCCCTGTCGAATCATATATATTAAATTTCTATATTCGTTTGATTAATTTGTATTCTTTTTATATTCGATTTCCCATTAAAACCTAGAAGTTAGTGTTGTATATTCTAAGGGTCCAACGTAACGGGGTTCTACTTTACTTTCTTTCCAAATTTTATTGTGCTCTTCATAGGAGATACAATTAAGAATACTTTGTCCCATACTTCAAACTGTAACTCGTCTCCTATTGTAGGCGTAGGTCTCATGTCGACTTTGCGCTACTATCCTCCTTTGTTTGATGAGGGTTACTTTATCTCGTCCTGAACTAATTTTGGGCCCAACAGTTGTTTCTCGCCAACGTTATGCCAATATAACGGCGACTGACACTAATGTTTGTAAAGTGCTTCATAAGGCGGTATCCCAATAGTCGTCTGATAGTTGCCGTATGTTGTAGGCAAACTCAACAAGTTGAATGTATAGTATTTAACTTCCCTTGAAATTCAAAATACACGGTCGCAACATATCCTCGAGTATCTAAGTGATACTCTCTGACTAATCGTCGGTTTGTGGGTGGAATGTAGTATTGAATTTCAACTAAGTTCTCATCTCCTTTTGCATACTTTGCCAAAATCTTGAAGTAAATCGAGGACCACGATTCGACCATGAGAACGCGGAATTTAAACCCCAACTCAAAATTATTGGATAGCCTTATCTTTTTTATATTCGATTTTCCCTGTCCAATCATATATATGAAAGAGAAATTTCCCTCATTCATTTGATTAATTTGCTGACAAATGATATTTATCCATCTTTTTTTTTTTTTTTTCAAATCAAGAGATGGAGAAATAGCTGCCTCTAATTTCTTTTTTCTTTTTATTTTTGATTTTCCCATTAGAACCTAGAAGTTGGACTACATCAATAAAAAATAGAACTAAGAGCACTAGCAGCAGTTTTTCTAAGATTTTTTTTTTTTTTTAGTGTAGGAAACTAAATTATTTTTTACTTCATTTTTTAAATAATCTTCACAGTAGCTTCCCTTATTATTTCTCTATACTATTTAAATATTATTTAAATTAAATGATAGAAGAAAAAGAGAGGAAAGAGAAACTATTTAAATATTATTTTAAATAAATGATAGATGAAAGAGAGAGGAGAAATAAAGTTTTTTGTATTAAAATAATGCTAAGGGAATCACTTTTGGTTTCCTAGATGAAAGAAACAACTTTTAGTTCATTTAGTGTTTCTATAGTTTAGGGAAGCTGCTGTAAAGGTTTTTTCTTGAATTTTTTTAACAATTTTTCCTACATTAAAGAAGAAAATAGAGTTTAAGAAAAATTGTTGCTAGTGCTCTAAAGGCATCTAGTACAAGGTACAATATGAGGAAAGAAACATTCGCATGGTCACAGACATACAGAAGAGGGAAAAAAAGGCACTAATAAGACATGCTATCTCAATTATTCAAAGTGGAGAAAACTTATATATATATATATATATATATATATTATTGCAAGAACTCCTTGTCATACAAATGGAACGCATCTAACCAAAATCTAGTAGCCTCTTTGCAAAATTCGTGAAAGACAAAAAGATTTTGTCTCTAAAACCAAGTAATGTCCCCACTCTTTTTTTTTTTGATGAATAGTAATGTCCCCACTCTTTCCTCCATCAATTGCAGATAAAATGGAAGCACACCATGAGGGACAGAGTATATTATCGATAGAGTCAAGAGTAAATACTTTGTGTACACACCAAAAAAAAACTATATTTTTAGTTATTGTGTCCGCATATAAATAAGAAATTAGTGGGCATTTATCCGGCTTAGTAAATTTTCTCTCTATTATAGCTGAAAAAAATTATATATATATATATATTATTTTAACTACCAACTTTTTCAAAGCATCTACATTCGACTATCTATTTTAACTATTCTATTTAAATATTATTTCTCAATAAGGAGTTTTAGCACACGTACCATGATTAAGAGAACTCTAATTCCCATTTGTTTATTCTTTATTGAGAGGAGAGAGAATGTTAGAGATTAACAAATGCTTTGATTTTATTTGGTGAGTAGACAATGCTTAACAAATATTTTTTTTCTTCAAATTGTTAACAACCGTAATGTGAAATGTATTCTGACACAAAGCAACTACATTTGGCTTTACATTTTAATTATCCAAATATATTTTAATACAAAGCACCTACATTCAATTATCTATTTTAACTATCAATTTTCACTATTCTATTTAAATATTATTTCTCAGTAAAGAGTTTTTAGCACACGTAACTTGATTAGGAGAACCCAAATTTCCATTTGTTTATTCTTTATTAAGAGGAGAGAGAATGTTAGAGATTAACAAATGCTTTGATTTTGTATTTGGTGAGTGGATAGTGCTCAACAAATATTTTTTCAAATTGTTGAGCGTAACGTAGTTATTTTTGCTCCCATTTTTAACATCCTCGCTAGCCAAACCCAATGAAAATGATGTTAGATTTATTTAATATAAATAAATAAAATAATTATTTTGGATATTTCAAATAATTATGAATTATATTTACTTTAAAGATTTGGTGCTTACAAAAGAGATTGAATATGTTATTTAAGATTTTGTGGTTACAAATGTATTAATATGATATTATAGTGTCCATTAAAATTGGTTTTGGTGGTTACATTTTGTAACCATTGAATCAAATGATTTTGGATCATTGGATGTGTTGAAAAATCATTATAAATATGACCCTATAGTTATATGCAAAGAAAAACACAAGCATATAATTCCTTTATTGTTTCTTGCAAATTTCTTTTGTGCAAATTCTACATAAAGGTGTTTCTTGTTATTCTAGAAAGTGCTATTTTAGAATAGCATTTGGGCTTCATTGTATCCTGGGAATTATTTTGTCAAATCCCTTAGCACTAAGAAAAGGGACAAAATACGTTCTAAAGATATTGTCATTATGATGAAGCCTTGAAGTCTAAATTATTTTATTGTCTTCATATTTTCCTATTTTCATTATATTTTTCCAACAAATGAATGGCTGCATCCAGCAATAGAGCATGATTCTAACAAAAGAAGGAGAGCAAAATTGTTTTATTTTATTAATAATATTAAAATGTCTCAAAATGTATTCTGAATGAGAATAGGTTTGTTGACAATTTACACGAGTATGACGGAACATATCCTCAAGTTGCTTCGATTGATATTGAAAATGAGAAACTGACAACTTAGAGATTATTGTATCCAGGTACTGAAAAAAAAAAAGAAAAAAAAAAGAAAAGACGTATATCGATCTTTGTACCACAAGCAATCCATCCAAAAATAGCATTTGTCAGTGGTGAATGCCCCCACAATCTTGACTTTGCTTAACTTTTTTGTTTTTGTGGTTTCTTTTTTTGACTTTCATTCTTTGTTCAATGTATTCAGGGCTGGATTCATAGATTTTGAGGTAATATGACCAAATATTTAAGTGACAGTTTTAGTTTATATTTTTACTTAAAAATAATTTTTATTCTTTCAATGCTTCTTGCTCTTAATTTTAATTTTCTCAAACATGTAGTAGAATTCATTTTTATTGCAAGACATTTAGTTTCAACGAATGATATATTTTGTATTGAATTACACATAGTTTCTTTTATGTAAAATTTAATTTACACAAAACGAAATTTACATTAATGTAAACATTATTTTAATGAACGAACTTAGTCAATATGTTAGGTTTAAGTTTAGGCAAAATTACTTACTGCTTTAGGGTGCCATTAATGTAATATTTTATTTATTTATTTATTTTTCCCTCTAAAATCTCAAGATCAGGATTCACTACAATTTCTTTGAAAGTGTAGATTTTCAAATTATGTGAATTTAAGCCGTTCCTTGCATCGAACTGCTTGAAAAATACTACATATTAAAAAAATGACATGTTTCCGAAGCAGGCAATTATTTTTTCATTTCAAAAGGCTTTTTCTACATTTTTGTAGAAACACTTCTACTTTAGTAAAGCAAAAGACATTCTTTGGCTCAAAACTTTTATATGATATTAATCGCAAGAATTTGATGAAAACATATTCAATTTCCATTAGTAACATGTTGCATTTGAAATAGATAGCATTTTTCATGTCGTTTGATGCAAAAAAGGGTTTGAATTCACATAATTTGAGAACAGATGATCATTATCCAAAATCTGAATATCTTGGGATCCAATTTTTTGTAATTTTTATTTAAAACATAATTGAGCCTTTTAAGTACACAGCATTTATTGTACTATAATCGGGGCCTTAATTTTTTTTTTCTTTTTTTAAAATAACACTTAATTATATTATTGAGCCATGACTGTATGATGATGGGACTTACTTGGATTGACTGTGACAACTCTTAATTATATTATAAGAGTTGAGCATCTGAAAATTTCATCATTTGTGCATTGCTTCTTGCCTCTGCAAAATAACAAATCATAAAGAATGTAGTATTTAAGACTCCGTTTGTTTGAGCGTAAAATAATTTCCGTTGGAAAATTATTTCAGGAAAATCATTTTTCAGGAAAATATTTTTCGACGAAAACATTTTCCGGTGTTTGGCGCGTACAGAAAATCGCAAATATTTTTTATATTTTCAATCAATCATAGTAACCTATACAAATTATTTTTTATGCACGAATTAAAAATATTAATATAATTTTATTAATAGATTATATTAATAAAATCCTCGAACCACAGCCAAAACACCGCCAAACCCCTCGCTGGACCACCATTGGAACCTGTTTGGGACCTCTCCGGGACTCGGTAGGCGACCAGGTCCCGGTGGGGTCTTGACCGAGTCTAGGCGGGGTCCCAACTAGGTCACGACTGGTCCCAGCGTTGTCCCAACGATGTCCCAACTCGGTCCTAACGATGTCCCGACTCGGTTAATAGGTTCCCTGTGGCGTCTCGACCGTGCCTCGACGATATCTCAGGCAGGTCTCGATAATGTCCCGGGCGAGTTTAGGCGAAGTCTTAGGCGGTCCGGGCAGTGTCCCAACCGGGTCCTGATGATGTCTCGACGATGTCCTAGTCAGGTTCCAGCGATGTTCTGGTTGGGTCCCGGTGATATCCAGGCCGGGTCCCAGCGATGTCCAGGGCAGTCCTGGTCGGGTCCTGAGGAGGTCACGATCAAGTCCCGACGTGGTCACGATTGGATCTTAGCGGTGTCCCGACCGGGTCCCAGCGGGTCCCAACTGGGTTTTGATGGGGGTCCGGTAGTGTTTTGACTGTGGTCTGATTATTTGAGAATGAGAAGCCCAAACTTGAAAAATGGTTTACGGTTTTATAAAGGGGAAACCATTTTACGAAAATTAAAGAAGATTTTTCGTTCAAATTGAAAATGGTTTCCGCTAACTATTATTTTACGTCCCACCAAACATTAGATATCATGAAAAATGATTTATCGTTTTTCACCGAACAAACGGGGCCTAAGTGTAATTAGTTTAGCAATTTGGCTCGATTGGTAAGTGTAACGCCCCAAAAATTTAACGAACTTGTAGTTAAATTCATAGTTTACTTTCTAGCCTTAATTATCCAATTAAGACTCAGGAATATCTCTATCCTCCTTATGAGGGGAGAATATGTAAAGACACTGGCTTGAAAATCATCTTATACACAAAATTATCTATTAGAGAAAGGATAACTCAGAGTATAATGTCCATAAGGCATTCAAAACAGTTAACTGGTAACTATTTGAATTCCCTATTTTAGCCTTTATCAGAGTATACAGCGCAATAGTTGATCTGAGTAAATTATAAATAAAGAATTCTATCATCAATAAATAGGGACACAGAACTTTACATTTAAGAAAAATCAAACTTGAATACATCAGCTGTCGTACTATCATCATAAACTAGTTGGAACTTTCAAATGAACAATTTCCTGAGGGGATTGTAAAATACCGAAGTATTTTACGGATAAGAAGTAACTGAGTAAGTCGGCTGACTTAGTAAGCAAGTTATTTAAAAGAAGTGGGGAATAAAAATTAGTACAAAAGTGATTTATGAATTATGCATGATATTTTCATAAAAGACAGGTCTAATCTCCGATATTATATTCTTGATAAAAATAGTATTTTTACTTTTTAAAAGAATAAAAAACATAACCTTAGCGATTAAACATCTTCTTTTAAATGCAAGAAATATGCCACATAAGTATAAGTAGTCATATGTTTGACAATACGGTTTATTTGAGACATTACCCATGCTCAATAGGGTTAGTACGTCCAAAAGGACATTTGGTACAACTCTCGATGCCCCGGTCATTGCACAACTACCCTCTTACACTAGCAGTCCGACTGAGTCTAACTTCGGGTGGCCCACACTGACTAGTTAAGTCGTAACTGGTGACCCAGTCAATGAATGGTGCGCTGTCACAAACTAAATCATTGGATCCAAGGCCCTCTTAATAACATAAACTCTCCTTTGACCATAGAATCAACTCGTAATAATGATAAGTTCAAGGCCATTATTTCGTTACGAGATGGTGCAACCATGTCATACGATGCAAGTATTGTTCATTAATTCAAAAATAAAGGAGTATATAAACAAATAGCATCTCGTCATAAAAATGGTAAGTTTGAACATAATGTGTTCAATCATATAACATATCGCACTACAAAAGTCGTAGTTTCATTACTCAGTTAAAATATTTACCTCGATTGCTCATCCGATGCTTCGAACATACTGAAATCCCTCGTTAATTATAAAATAATCCAATAATATGCTAAGAACGTAATCTCATGCTAATTGTGAAGTTTTGACAGCTTTGAATCTTAAAAACCCTAATTTGGCATTTCTGGTCACTATCGAACGTTTGACCCGATTATCAAATGTTTAATCATGAAGATCGAACGTTTGATCAAGAACAATGGAACATTTGATGCATGGCTAGAATGTATGAAAGTCTAAAAACTGCTACCAAACCTATCTACAACTATTTTTAGATGTAGAACATCATCCAATAACATCAACTAATGTTAGAGAATGTAGAAAAATATTTGTTTAAAAAGGTGAACACAAAATTATCAAAATCTTTTGAAAGGTTAACATAAAAGCCTTTAAATTATCAAGAGATAGTTTTGAAATCACAAACATAATCATAACTTGTATAAAATAATAAAATACAACAGAAGTAAGAACAAGGATCAAGAAATTACCCTTGATGAAGACAACCTTATTCAAATGGGGAAACTTCCTCCAAAATCTTCTTTTAAATCTCTAAAAATAAATCTCTAGAGTATTTGGAGGAGTATATAGGGTGTTTAACATAAGGATGGGGTGGAATTTGTAAGGAGAGGGATGGGAATTCCTTACGAAAACTCTATTTCTAGAAATGATCGAACGATTGATCTATTTATATCAAAGAATCTAGGGTTTCCCATCAAACGTTTGATAAAAGCACATCGAACGTTCCATAAAAGCATTGAATGTTTGATGTTTATACTTACACCTTCTGAGCATTTGCAGAGAATGTGACTGTACTTTCCAAGATCAAACGTTTGATGATGAACATCGAACGTTTGATGACCTAATTTTTGAATAAAATATTATTTAAAAATCTTCATAAAAATGGTTGGGTATTTTTAAAGGAAAAATCATATTTAGTCCATAGGTTTTTATATGATTTGAATTTAGTCATTGAGTTTCTAATTCCAAGAGTATAGTCCCTAAGTTTTGCCTATATTTTAAATAGATCCCTATATCACTTTTCCATCAAAATGAATGGTTTGTCATATATCACTTATGTCTCAGTTCACATGCTAGCATTCATATCAACACTTAATATCAATCGTCAATTTATCCATAAAAAAAAAAAAAAAAAAAAAAAGAAAGAAAAAAGACCCAACTTAAAAAAAAAAAATATCTTTTTTGTCATCTTAATCTTCTAGATTTGTAGCATTAAAAGAAGAACCATTAACTTTGAAGTTGATCTAGACCTTGGCGTGTCAAATGAGACACACTTGACAAATAAAAAAACGTTAATTTTGATGGTAAAGTGATAGAGGGACCAATTTCAAAACTTGAATAAAACTTAAGGATCTTATTCTTAAAATTGAAAACCTAAGGACTAAATTCAAATCAGATGAAAACTTAGGGATTAAATATGATTTTTTCATATTTTTAAATCAATTTTTTGTCAAATAATATGAAATTCTTCTTTTGAAATTTTTGGGACATTACATCCTTCTAACCTTATAAAAATTTCGTCATCGAAATTTAGCTGTTTTAAATCTTTGAAAAGTTTTGTTACACAGTTGTGAACCAAAAAATAAGGTAAACTAAATATTTTAAAGGGAAAATACTCTAAGGTAGCAAAACATCAAAAATCAAACACCAATACTACTAAGACAGAATAATAGAACATCATAGTTTTGCACTAGTCACTCACCTAATATCCTACATGTGATATAACTCGTGTTTCCTAGCATACAATATAAAATCTCCTAATAGCCTACACAATTCAATGGAGAAAACGTAAAATATCAAAGGTTTATAGTAAACTTTTCACCTACTCTAAGTTAACCTAAGTGTAAATTGAATCGTGGTTCCTAGCATATCTTATCAAACTCACATAAAATTATGTCAAAAACACCATTGCAAAAGCCTATGTTTCCTCAATCAAAGACAATGAAAACATAGAATTCATTCAAGACTTCAAAGAGTTTCTCATAGACAAGAAAAATGTTTTCATCTCAAATGATATATCATGAAGATCAATCTTTAGGCTTTACAATCATTATACCAAATGTATAAAATCGTAGCTAAATATAATTAACCCATAGCACTTTGGACAGAGCTACATCAAACCCTACAAAAGGTTTATTTCCTCATAAAGGATTTGAGAATCTCCATGGGATTGGAGAAAACCATTGTCTAAGGAGATTTGGTGCTATGGGTCGAGTTCTACCCACTGTCTAAGGAAGAAAACAAATGAAAATAAGCTAAAAACAGTAAAAGAAAACTAAAAACCGAACTCTCTGCCTCTTTCGAAAGTTTTTACATATATATATAGAGAGAGAAGCTTAGATATTTACAAGATAAGTCAAAAATAAAAAATCTTGATCCCAAGTGGTATAGAACAGCTCTGAGGATAAATTTTGGTGCCTACAACAGTCTGTCAAGCCGCAATACTGGACAAAAAATATCATTGAGCCGTCATTTGTTGTCAAAAGATCTTTCAGGTTTGGAAGCTTCGAAGGCACTCGATCCCTAGAATTGGGCGTTCGATTGCCAGACTGCTGGCGCTCGAGCCCTGGAATGTGGCGCTCGATCCCCCACCACTTCTTCAACACTTCAACTTCTCTTAATTTATCTTTAAGCCTAATGTTAATGATTTGCTTGTGTTTTCATTAGGACCTAAAAATAAGACAAAACACTAAAACACAACAAAATATTATATTATAATACAAACTAAAGGTAACACATGCGAGTTAGGGAGTTTGAATATGTAACATTCAACACTTATCACACCCCCAAACTTATATAATGCTAGTCCCTTAGCATTACAAAACAAAAAATGAAATGAAGCAAAATATATACAACTACTCTACCTCCTTTTTCGTGGAAAACACGATTGCATTTAGTATATGCAACAAGCATTTTAAACCCCTAGGCATCCCTAGCGGACGAGTGAGGTCTCGTGAGGGTTTAACAGAAATATTATCCACAAACATTATGATTCAACACCTTAAAATTCATTGAAATTCCTCATCCGATGAAACAACCAGGGCATGGTTAATATTTACTGACCTTTTGTTATATTTACACAGCTATTAGCTTAGCTCTATTAAGCTTTTCTAGTTGACCTATATAACGAGTGTTAGGCCAATGACTCCCAAATCAAATGGCTTTATGGCACTAGATGTAGAGACATTTTTAAGGGCTTATATACTTAAGTCAACTAGGCTACAAAGACAAACTAGCTGTATCTTTTTTTTTTTTTCATCATTCTATTGCCCAGGTTATCCATCTAACAAGTCTTCCAATTGCATCAAGGTATTGAAAACAAACATGTTGTCATTAAGGCTCATACCTCACAAACCATGTGCCAATGTGTTCGTGATATTTCAAGTTGAAATAAATGAATTCTCAAAAGCCGAAAGCAAGTAAAAAGATTTAAAATTCTAAACTGTATGATCATATGTTCATTATCTTAAACTCACCAATGAAGTGTAAATCAAAATTGAACATTAACAAGATTCTAAGGAATAATATGAACATGTATTTACAAAGAAGAAAATAATTTTTTTTTTAACAAATTTATGAATAAGTGAACAAGTGTCTATCTATACCCCCCTTAAATCACACATTGTCCCCAATGTGTATATATAAGGAACGCAAAAATTAGGGATAAAGGAAACCTCATTGGAAAGGTATGGCTTTTTGCGTACCCCCAAACTTGGACTCATAAACTCTCATCTTGAAAAACAGAACTAAAACAAAACTAAAAAGCAAGAGAATAAAAATAAAAATAAAATACAAATGAATGAAAGAAGTATGAATATTAACAACAATTATGAATTAAAACAAAAAGAAAACAAAAGAAATCTCATATTCCTGAATTGAATCACAAAACGCTTGTCCTTTAATAAAATGGCAATAACCACTACAAAAAAAACGCCTTTCAGAGTCGCTTTAAAACCGACTCTAACTAGCCTAAAAGCGACTCTAAATCATTTTTTGGGTCGGTTTGAAAAATCAATCTGTATATGCGGTCAAGAATTTTTTTTAAGGTCGCTTTTCGCCAAAAGGGACCTTAATTAGGGTCGGTTTTACAAAAACGACTTTAATTCGGGCCGCTTACTAAAAAACCGACCACAATATTTTCGGGTCAGTTTTATTAAAACCGATCCTAATTCTCGTCCCTTTCGAAAGCGACAACATTTGTAGTCTCTTTTAAAACAGACCACAATTGTGGTCTGTTACAAAACAGACCACAATTGTAGTCGTTTTCTAAAAGGGACTAAAATCTTGGTCGCATTCAAACAGACCTCAATTGTGGTCACTTTTGAAAAAAGGACTACAATTGTAGTCTCTTTAGAGATGAAATCGACCACAATTAAGGTCTGTTTCAGTATGTGTTCATCCATAATTTTTCCTATTAGCCCTGTTTACAACATATCCCAAATTCAATGCATAATCCATAATCCATACATCCCAGCATATACCAACAACCAACCAAATTCATATTAATACCACTAACCATTCAAAAACAATAATCCAAACACTTACATCAAAATATCACCTACACTTACATCCATTACATACCCTTATAATTACATCAAAATACCACCTACATACCTTTATAATTACACATCCATTACATACCCTTAACATTACATGTTCATACTAAAATAATACACAACATATAATAAGTTAAAGTTCAAAATTAGTGTTTCTTAAACGTTAAGTGTATCTAAGATGATATCGGTCGTACACGTTTCTTAAACATCACCAAGTCGACTACCTACAGACGATCTTGGTTGTACTAGGGGGGATGACGGGTCTTCAGCATTTGCTTCCACTCCATTTGGGCTTGATTTCATCAATACTTGGAGCATAGTTCGGAAGTGATCTAGCTCCTTTTGATGTTTTGATTCAAGATTTGCCATTTTCTCTTGCAACTGAACAACAACGAGTTGAAGTTCACGTTCCTTTTTAGTAGATGGCTGGCTATATGGCATGGGCGGTACATATGTGGATTTACCTGTTGCAAGCTTGGACAGATCGATGATGAGTTGTCCAAAAGATGGCCATCCTGGTTCCTCTTTTACACTATCCACAATGGGAGTGGGCTTTTCCTTGCCTGAATGATCCTTAAATTCACTGTCTGGAAGTTGCTGCTGCAACAGTAATGCAATGAGGTTTAGCCGACAAGCAAGTACACATAAATGGGCATATCTATTTTTAACAGAAAAATCATGGTTTGAGCTTCCAAGACCAACGAAAAACAACTTTCAAGATTATTAAGACAACAGAATGGCAGTGAAGACCACAAGGTGCCTGTTAATCTGCTGGCCCACAAAAGGGCGAATCAGAAATCTATTTTAAATAACAACTAAATAAACTTACGTACAAATGAGCTTAAAAAACTTTTGGTAAGAAGTTTTCTTATAACTGTTAAAGAACTTGGTGAAAGACAGAGGAAAAGGAATGAAATTTAAGTAGGAAATCGTAGTTCGAACAGTCAATACTATCTAAACTTTCTATTTCACCACTTAATTGGTTGTAAGAGATATACCGTCTTTGAGAAAATAGTAGGTCCAAGTCCCTGCTGAAGCATACATGTAGCATATCCCACCAACAGCACCAACAACCATAAGCACATCTGCCAAAAAATCCAAAGCAAGTCATCATGTGGAAATGCAACAAGAGCCTCAGCCATGACAAAGAAGAAATAATTCCAACTTTTATATGGGATAATAGATTTATTATATTGAAACAAAATATCATAGAGAATACATGGAATCATGGAATAAGGAAGTTTGGGACTTAACCACCCCAAAACAACTAATCAACAACTCAAGCATGTGCAACCTTGTTTGCCTTGCCTTCCTACGTGCAAGCTTTCCAACCACCTAACAAGCTAGCATATCTCGAGTGTACATAAGAAATGCAAACCAAGGCATTAATAATGAAAAAAAAACAGATGTTGCATTTTTCAGTGCTCTCTCAGTTTGATGGAAAAGACATGCTGTGCTTAACATTTTTCAAAAACCAACTAGTGTGTCAGTTACTGACTCAAAACTAATATTTGAGTTATTATCAAATTGGAGACTTACATTTGTAGAGCTCTAACTTAAAAAATAAGCAGGCCAGTAAAACTGTAAACCCAAAAAAGGCCCTCCTAAATTCAGCAGTATAAACTGAGGGTGCAAACAACAATTAATATTACTATATAGCAATCTTCATTATGAAGTCCTCTAACACAAATTAATATTACATATAGCATTAGATTCTAAGTCTATCCATGTCACAAGATAGGAATGTTCTAGCCACATCTGCACAATACCTCAAAAGGATTAATCACAATTGCAATTCCATGATCGGCTTAGTACATGCTTGATGTGGGACTTACTATGTACACTGGGCAACATTCTCGCAATCAATTCTGCACGATATAAAGGGTGTTATAATCTCTTCCACTCAAATTTTTGACTTGCATTATGTTGCAGTATCTGCAAGTTATACTAGCTAATGGTGCAACATCCAAAAGGATTAGTCATAATTAGAGTTTCTTGTACCCACTTATATAGTCCAAATTGACCTAGTACATGGTCAACGTGAGACTCAGCAAACGCTTATGCAATACTCCCACAATCTTACAAGGAGCCATATTATGAAGTCTATCCAGGTTACAATATGGGGATGTTCTTCTTCTTTTTCACACTTTTCTTCCAACACTTATTGTCCTACATCAAGGATCCATCATCATAACTATTGCAAGATCAATATAAGGTTTTCCTAAAATGATTAACTGTATCTTTAGCATCATCATCAATAAGATGACTGATAGTTTTCTCCAATGGCTCATTCATCATGGAATCATATTGAACAACCACAGAACTATATCACCTGGAACTAGGCCAGCTAATGGGTACCATACTCCCACCATGCTGGCCAGATTTATTCTTAATGTTGATAAATACAAAGTTCAGTTATAAGATCCTTCCCTATGCTTGGATCCTTTGGGATATACTTTCTATATGGTACTCTTGATTCAATAACATAATCATTGATCATTTTTCAAAATAAGTTAAATGAAATACAAAGATACCTCTTTGCCGGGAAAGATAACTGATATTTGATCTATATGCATGTCTATCATACAGTATTAAAGACAAAAGTATACTCGATTAATTTAAATTAAAAACAGCTATACATTATAATTACATAAATATAAGAGATACAACATAATTATTTACATTTAGACAACTATCATATGTGGTTAGACGCATAGCATCACCATGCCAATTCCATTGTCATAATATTGACAAAGCCAGTAACATCTTGTTGCTCTCTCTCTCTCTCTCTCTTTTCTTTTAATGATGCTTGAATTTAGGGACTGAAGTATAAAACAAACAATAAGTAATCCACACCTGTGGCAGAAATTGAACTGTCTTCATAATCACAATCCTCCTGGTTGAGAGAGATTTGCCGAAGAGCAGCATTTCCTCTGTCAATAACTAACAAGGAACATGTAGGCCTAACATATACTACATCAAAATCATTAGAGAACTTTGCATCCTCGCTTGACCATCCCTATACCCTGCCACATTTGATTTCCCCCCAGCAATGGTTGTCACACTTGCAAAGAATTTCCAAAGTCAGAAACACTTTTATATAAAACCCTCTGGTTTCCCCTACAAAGAATAATTTGTGATCAAAGTTTTCAACGATAGAAAGGCTTCAAAAATTCCAACACAATCAAAGTTTCAATATTCTTTACAATGCTACATAGATGTATTATTCCTATCTTCTCAACATTTTTTACATTGCTACATAGATATATCACATCAATCTTCTACTTCAACACTTACGAAGATTTGATATTTGGATTCTGTTCTGTTTTTATCAAAAAGAAGAAAATGTATATTTGTAACCTAGCTTCTCTAGCTATAACTATCAGAGTAACATGAATTGCATATACCAGCATCCCCAATCTTCCTGATGGCAAGGTTCAAGGTGTCAGCAACATACACATTGCCTTTATCATCCATGGTTATGCCTTTGGGGTGATTAAAACGAGCATCACTAGGTTTTCCGTCCACATGCCCTGTGTAACCTTGAAAAGACCCAGCAACTAATCTTCCCCTACTATCTGCAATAATGAAAGGTTAAAGAAAAAAAAAAGTATGAAATAAAAAATCGAAATATGAAAATCAGATCGTTGCAATCAGCCTATGAGATTCATAACTTAGAATTACTCCTTTCCAAAAAGAAAGTTTAGTATTTCCTTCTTCTCGGCACCTATATTTATACCTTCTTTCCAGTTTCCAGCAGCCATATGGAGCAGATACAACTAAATGAAACATTTTTTTAGCACAGTTTTATTGCTATCAGCAATTAGGCTTACCATTAAGTAATTTAAACTTGAAACAGTCAAAATCCAAATCGAGTAAACTATTGAAGTCTAGCAAGCTGAGAGCACAAGAAAAATCATACATTGAGACAATGGAGGAGTAATCCTAACAACTTTGCTATTAACTTCATCGACAGCAAAGAGTTCGCCATCCTTAGAGATGCGGATTCTGTAAGGAACCACTCCAATCTCGTTTCCTTCCACAACAGTCTCAACTAAGTACCCATTCTCAAACTGAAGAACATTCCCATCTGCATAACAACATGCCATATGACATAATGAAGTGTGATTAATGATATTGTATGCAAAGGCATCCCACCCAAACAGCATTTGGGGGTGGCTGACCCACCCCAAACACCATTTGGGTGGGTCGGCCACCCAAGACAGAGAGAGAGATAGAGAGAGAGAGAGAGAGAGAGAGAGAGAGAGTTTGGGGGTGGCCGATGGGTCGGCCACCCCATAGAGAGAGAGAGACCCACCGTTTGGGGGTGGCCGATCCACCCCCAAAAACACCAACCATTTGGGTGGGTCGGCCACCCCAGACAGAGAGAGAGAAAGAGAGAGAGAGAGAGTGTTTGGGGTGGCCGATGGGTTGGCCACCCCATAGGGAGAGAGAGAGACCCACCGTTTGGGGGTGGCCGATCCACCCCCAAACACCATTTGGGGGGTCGCCACCCCTGACCCACCCATTTGGGGGTGGCTGACCCACCCCCAAACGGTTGGGGGTGGATCGGCCACCATTTGGGGTCGCCGATCACCCCAAACTTTTTTAGTTTGGGGTCGGTTTTGCAAAACCGACATAAATGTTTTTTTTTTTTGTAGTCGGTTTATAAAAAAAAGACTCTAAAACTATTTCAATATAGACGTTTTTCATAAACCGACCTTAATGTTGTTAATTTGCAGTCAGTTTTATAAAAACGACTCCAATTTTTTATATTTCAGTCGCTTTAAAAAAAGTGACCATAAAATGATATTTTAGAGTCGTTTATGAAACCGACTCTAAAAAAACAGACTATAATCATCGGTTTTTTTGTAGTGAACAATACATTGTTGGATAAACATAGCAATGTTCCCAAAATTCCACAATGTTATCAAAATTAAAGTCCAAAGCCATAAAACAAAAATACAATAATAAATGAAACTCATGGAGCAGGTGGTGCAGGTGGGAAACGACTCAGGATCTCTTGAAGTTTCCCTCCAAAAGACTGTAGTGTATCCCCAAACTCGGATTGCCTCTGGTGTATCTTCTCCAAGTCAGCTCACAGCAGTTCGTACTCTGAATGTGAAAGTGGAATTCTCTCCTCGGGACGAACTGATGACTCTCCTTCAGCCATCTTAGCAGCTGCCTCTTCCATCTCTACATCTTGTGTAGGAGCGGGAGCTCGTGGCTTCATATGAGAGATGCTTCTATTCCATTGGCAATCCAAAAACTGGGAATTTATTTGCCACATTATCCGTGGCCTGAATCTCAAAGCCTTTGTTAACTACAAGCTTGGTGACCAAGTAAGGGAAAGGTAGGGTCGAGTTGTGTCCTATCAGCCTTTTGTTGACATAATTGTCCTAGCACTTATGCATTTGGCCTAAATGAGTTGTGGTGCTGAGAACTAATGTTTTCTGTAAAAAGCGTAAAGGGCTGCGAGAAACTCACTGGTCCACTGGATTTTGTGTCCCATTGGACACTCATTTTTCTTGAGGACCGTGTCTACCAACCACAGTCTTGAAGGCAACTTTGCCTTGCTTGTATAGTTATTCTTATTGTCCGCATATACTCCGTCACACATATCTTGCACAATCATGTGCACATCAAATTTTGGGGGCTCGGTGTAGTGCAGAGAGGGGCAGGCATGTGGGCAGCCGAGTGCTTCCTCTATGTCTTCAATTGTGACTTGAAATTCAATCTCATTGATTGTTGAAGACAAAACCCCGGGTTGGTCCACATCAAACGTCAGATTCTAGTAGAATAGACGAACAAACCTCGTGTGGTACAAATGGTACACTGGCTAGAGGAGTGGCGTTAATTGCCGCTTTCGGAATTGCCTCCTCGCCCACTTCACGTTTTCGATTTCCCGAAAAGCTCCCACAATGTCAAATTTAGTCTCGGGGCTGAGCTCGAAATGCTGCCACGCATGGTTGATGAAAGGGCTATCATCAACAGGTGCCCGATCAGAGGAATGAGGGGAGCTAGCCATGGATGGAATTCTTTGGGGAATTTCATCGAACATCTGCCATGCCAAACAGAAAAGTGCAAACAAGGAAAAAGATTTGCACTTTAATCAGATCGGAATGAGAGAAAAGGGTTTGGGAAGAGATTTAATACAAAAAATACTAAGATTATAAGTGAAAATAAAAGAAAAAGAGATAAATTACCTCCAAAAACCAGTTAGGTCAGAGAAGGGGGCGAACTGGTATCGAGCGGAGAAAACAAAGAATGAAGGGAATGAAGGAGGAATGGAGTTTTTAAAACAGGTCACGTGACCTGCTAACCTGACGGTGCGATCGCCCAATTTTGGCGCTCGATCGCCAGCTCTCAGAATTTCTCTAAGTGTTTTAAATAAAAATAAAAATAGCAATAAAAATAAGAATGAAAAGAATAGCCATCAGAATAAATACATTTATAAATAAATATATCAGTCCAAATAGATGGGATCTATCAAATTGATAGATTCCACATCTTCAATATGTTCCATACTCCGGATGTAGGGTTTCAACCTTTGACCGTTGACCTTGAAAAATTGGCCACTCTTCGGACTTTTTAACTCGACTGCTCCGTGAGGGGAGACTGATACAACAATGAATGGGTCATCCCATCTCGATTAGAGCTTATCAGGAAATAGGCTAAGTTTGGAATTGTACAGCCATTGATAGTCGCGCGAGCGTTACTGATTTTAAAATTTATAATTAACCGTTTGCGATAGATCGTACCCTTGCAGGATAGTTCTAAAAGAGGGTATCGTCCGCAGGGACTGTAATGATTGTTTATCAAGTTTTCAAGATTTCTCTAACTCAACTCATGAAAATAAAATGTTTTTGATTTTTAAACTTAAATGACATAAATGTAAATGACAGAAAATAAATGACAGAAATGTAAATGACATAAACATAAAGGATAACAGTGAAAGTATATAGAAACAGATTATATCTAGCATGGATTTTTAACAAAAGTATAAAATGAGCGTGTAAAGGTTGTCAACCCTTACAACGAATTCAACATGAAAATACTACCGAAAGAAAATAATAAAGCATCATAGTTTTGCACTAGTCACTCACCTAACACCCTACATGTGATATAACTCGTGTTCCTTAGTATGCGATATAAGTTTTCTCAATAGCCTACACAATTTCATGAAATAAGCGTAAAATATCATAGGTTTCCACTCATCTTTCCATCTATTCTAAGTTATTCTAAGTGTGGATTGAGTCGTAGTCCCTAGCATACTCTATCAAACTCACATAAAATCATGTCAAAAGCGCCATTGCAAAGCCTATATTTTCTCAATAAAAAACATTGAAAACATTGAATTCATCAAGACTTCAAAGAATTTCTCATAGACAAGAAAAAGGTTTTCATCTCAAATGGTATATCTTGAAGATCAATCCTTGGGCTTATACAATCATTATACCAAATGCATAAAATCCTAGTTAAATACAATCAACCCATAACCCCATGGAAAGAATTACATCAAACCCTACAAAGGGTTTAGTTCCTCATGAAGGATTTGGATTTCTCCATGATTGGAGAAAACCATTTCTTAAGGAGATTAAGAGCTATGAGTTGAGCTTCTATCTACTGTCTTCAATAAAAAATGAAAGAAAACTAAGCTAAAAATAATAAAAGTATACACTGGATCGAGCTCTACAGAGAACACACACACTGCCTTCTCCTTCTTCTTCTTCGGTTGAGTTTTATAGAGGCAGAAGACTTTAGGATATTATTACACATAAAGATCAAGGAAAAATCTTGAGTCAATGGGCTAGGACTTCTTTGAAGAGAGAATTCGGCGCCCACAATTATCCCTTAAGACGCAATTGTTGATAATTTTTTCGAGATTTTTAGATATTTGTTGATATTTTTGCTTCCAGAAGGTTCTTGAACTTCACAAGCATTTTTGACCTACAAGACTTTTGAATCTGATCTTTCACATAAAATAGCATTTGTGCGTCTTGAAGTCTTCTTTCCAACACTTTTAACCTTGGCTCAATCCGAGTTTTGTGCGGAGAGTTATGTCTAAAATAGTATGTAAAGGTCAGTTGCGGAACTGATCTGCGGTGCTTCTGGAAGGACTGATGGTGCTCGAGCACCAGCATTGGGCGCTCGAACGCTGGTGGCGCTAGATCCTCGTTTTGGGTGCTCGAGCGCCCATTTTCTGCTTCAACTTTTGCTTAATGACTTGTTCCTTTTTGAGTCCTCTTTCTAACGCCCTTGACTTTGCCTCAATTGGAGTTTTGAGCTAAAAGTTATGGTCAAAAAAGTATGCAAAGGTCATTGGTCAGCAGCTTTGCAAAAGTTGATGTATTTTCAGCCTGAATTTGATAGAATTGCTTGTGTTCTTTATTAAGCCCTACAAAATAAGATAAACACTAAAACAAAACAAACTATTAGATTACAATACAAACTAAGGCTTAACATATGCCAGTTAAGTGGCTTGAATGTGTAACATTAAGCACTTATCAGCCATATTTTCTGGTCCGGGATGAAAGTTTTGGGCCGGATGTGTTTATCATGAAATGCCTTTGTTTTTTCCTTATACGCCCGTGCATTCTCTTAAGCATCGTTACGCAGCTCTTCAAGCTCGCTCAATTGTAGTCTTTGGTGGGACCAGCTGATTTCATATCAAAATTAAAAGTCCTTATGGCCCACAAAGCCTTGTGCTTTAGCTTAACAGGGAGATGACACGCTTTGCTATAAACCAACCAGTATGACGACATGCCAATCGGTGTTTTAAATGCTGTACAATATGCCCATAATGCATCATTAAGTCGCAAGGACCAATCCTTGCGATCCGACCTAACCGTTTTCTCTAATATACGCCTAATTTCCCTGTTAGATAATTCCACCTGGCCACTTGTTTGAGGATGGTAGGGTGTGGCAACCTTGTAAGTGACAGAGTATTTGAGGAGTAAGGTTTTCAGAAACTTATTACAAAAATGCTTTTCTTTGTTACTAATGATTGCGCGAGGCGTACCAAAACAATTAAAGATATTAGATTGATTAAATTTGATAACAACTTTATGGTCATTGGTTCTGGTAGCCACGGCCTCTATCCACTTGGATATATAGTCTACCGCCACTAAAATATTCTTGAATCCAAAAGAAGGCGGGAAAGGGCCATGAAGTCTATCCCCACACATAAAAAATTTTCATTATCAAGATGGGGTTTGGAGGCATCATGTCCCTTTGGGACATTGTTTCAAGGCGTTGACATCTATCACACGCTTGACAAAATTGATTTACGTCCTTGAATAAGGACGGCCAGTAGAATCCGCTTTGTAAGACCTTCACCGCAGTCTTATTGGCCCTAAAATGTCATCCACAAGCCAATGTGTGGCAAAAGGAGAGTATGCTTTGAACTTCGCTTTGAGGTACACAGCGGTGAGTAATTTGGTCAGCACAGTATTTGAAGAGCTCAGGATCCTCCCAAAAATAGGATCGGATCTGCTTGAAGAAATGGTCTCTTGCTTACTTCGTCCAGTGGAAAGGAATCTTACCTATAGCTAGGTAATTTACAATGTCAGTATACCATGGCACTTCTTTCGGGGTAATCTCAAACAGTTGCTCATTCGAGAAAGAATCATGAACTGGAATGAGAGAAGACTCGATAAAAATATGAAAAAGATGGTCGGCGACAACATTGTCAAATCCCTTTTTATCTCTAATCTCTAAATTGAATTTTTACAGCAAGAGGATCCACCTTATTAAATGGGGCTTTGTTTCCCATTTAGCCATCAAATGCCTTAGAGCGGCATGGTCAGAGTAAATAATTACCTTGGACCTCAAAAGATAAGAACGGAATCTGTCAAAGGCAAAAACGACTACTAGCAACTCTTTCTTTGTAGTTATGTAATTCATTTGAGCATCCAATAGAGTTTTGCTAGCATAGTAAATAGCGTGAGGGAGCTTGTCTTCACGCTGACCCAAAACTGCACCAACAATGTAGTCGGATGCATCACACATTATTTCAAATGAGAGAAACTAGTCAAGGGTCTTCATGATAGGGGCAGAGGATAAGAGTGACCGAAGTGTCTCGAATGCCTTCAGACACGCTTCATCAAAATTGAAAGGAGTCTCCTTGGCAAGAAGATTGCACAAACGTCTTGAAATTTTGCTAAAATCTTTGGTGAAGTAGCGATAAAAGCCGGTTTGTCCAAGAAACGAGCTATTTTGCCTCACCGTAGTAGGTGGTGGAAGTTTTGAAATTAGCTCCACTTTCGCCTTGTCTACTTCGAGTCCTTTTTTGGACACTATGTGTCCCAGTATGATTCCCTCTTGAACCATGAAGTGGCTCTTCTCCTAACTTAGAATTAAGTTTGTCTCCTTGCAACGTTTAAGAACACGTGAAAGATTAAGGAGACATTCATCAAATGAGGGTCCAAAGACAGAGAAATCGTCCATGAACACCTTCAAAAAATTTTCCACCATGTTTGAGAAAATAGACATCATGCACCTTTGAAAAGTGGCGGGTGCATTACACAACCCGAAGGGCATGCGTCTATTGGCAAAGGTATCGAAGGGACAGGTGAAAGTCGTCTTCTCTTGATCCTGAGGATCAACGGCCACTTGATTATATCCTGAATATCCATCCAAGAAGCAGTAGTAATTTTGGCCGACAAGACGTTCTAGGATTTGATCAATAAATGGCAGTGGGAAATGATCATTCCTAGTTGTTGAGTTGAGTTTTTGATAGTCAATGCAAACATGCCACCCCGTGGTCGTGCGTTGTGGAATTAAATCACCTACCAAGTTCTCAACTGCGATGATACCAGATTTTTTGGGTACCACCTGAATGGGACTGACCCATTTACTGTCTGAGATAGGGTAAATGATGCTCATATGTAGCAGTTTTACTACCTC
>FXXK01001035.1:85843-117747 GCA_900184695.1 Betula pendula
GTCCACGATCACGTTCTTCATCTTGGGATTCAGTTGACGTTGCGCCTCACGAGAGGGCTTGGCGTTATCCTCCAAATGAATGCGATGCATGCAAATGGAGGGGTCAATCCTTTATAAGTCCCCAACACTCCAACCAATAGCCTCTTTATGTTCCTTCATAACATCCAATAAATTGCTTTCTTGGTCTTTCTGTAAATCTGCAACAATGATGACCAGGAGAGTGTCATTGAATCCTAACTAGGCATACTTGAGTTTTGCTGGAAGCGCTTTTAGCTCAAGTTTCGGTGGGGTGATGAGGAAAGAAACGGGAGGAATGCTTGATGTAATGAGTAAGGGCTCCTTAGGTATTCTCCATGGGGGGAAGTCTATTGCGGCCACAATGTCAAGAAGGGAATTAATCTCGTCAACATATTACTCCGTGTTGAAGTCCTTAACATTGAAGTGAGATAGGCAAACCTCCAATGGGTCACTTGTCAAAAGGTGGGGGAGTGTATCTCCATCATAAGAGTGGACAAGTTCTACTTTCCTGTAGACTTTATAGTTCTTTATACAGAACCTGTCCCCGATCCCACTAAACTGATTCCCGTCATCCTCGGCCGTTCTTTCTTAACTATGGCTAATGCATGCATAAATTGTAGGACTGGGGAGATGGAAGTAACTTTTGGGAACATCAAAGTGAAGTTAAACATCTTCAATGCTTTTCAGCATCCATCGGATACAGAAGAGTGTTTCTTTGTGGATAAGGAGGCTCCTTGAGACGTTCAGGGAATGGAGTTCTAGGCTCTAAAGACGTCTCAAGAGTTGTCTGTTCCTTTCCATTTGGACTGTCTAGTGGTGGTTTTAGATTCATTAGGGAGTCATCCTTTTCCTTGGCCTTCAATCCGACCTTGTTGTCAACCACCCATCCACTCCTCAATGTAGTGATTGCCTGGACTTGTTCATGGGTAGTGCTATCAGAAGCACTCCCATCGACCATGTAATGTCCCTTAGGATTGGCCACTGATTGGGAGGGCAGCTTCCCTTCTTTTCTCTGATTAAGAACATTTGCCAGCTGTCCAACTTGACCTTCAAGCTTGGCAATTGATTGAGAATGGGAATTTAGCAACTGAGTATTGGCCTCAAGATTGCCGAGAGCAGTCAACACCTTATCCTCAAAAGTAGAATTTCTAGGAGGAGGTGGAGCTGACTGGTATTGATGCTGAGGGGGTCGATAATTAGAGGATTGATTAGGAGGCAGCGGGTGTGCCTGATTATGCAATCCTCTAGAAGGTCCTGGATTTCCCAAAGCTGGAGCTCTCTAAGAAAAATTAGGATGATTTCTCCATCCCAGGTTATATGAATTTGAATAAGGATCATTACTCGGTTTAGAGAATGCTGTGTTCATCTGCTCGGGAGGAACTTCAAAAAATTGTCCAATGATAGGACAATCTTTCACCTGATGCGATGGGCTAGAGCAGAACGAACATATCTCATGTGGAGTCGAAATGTGAGCTACAGGCGTAGGGGAAAAACCAGCTGACATGATTTGGTCAAGCTTCCGAGAGAGAGCGTCTACCTTAGAGGTTACATCTGAAGGATGGCTCACTTCGAAAAGAACTTCATTTTTTTTTGTTTCGTAGGAGGTGCCCTACGATCGGATGATGCATGGTGTAAAGAATTTTAACCAAGATTTACAAAAAGATTCCAAGCATCATCTTCGCTCTTCAACATAAAAGTGCCTCCACACGAGGCATCGACCATTTGTCTATGAGGCTCAGTTAAGCCATCATAGAAGCATTAGACTTGCTGCCACTTTGGAACAGCATGGTGTGGACACTTTCGTAAAAGTTCCTTCATTCTTTCCCATGTTTCATGGAAAGACTCACCATCAATTTGCGAAAAGCCAGTGATAACTTTCCGTATTTGATTTGTTTTCCCTATTGTAAAATACTTCTTAAGAAATTCTTGTTGCATTTGAGCCCAAGAAGTAATTGAATCATGTGCTAAGGAGTTTAGAGGAGTTTAGCCAATGCTTGGCTAAACTCCTTTACAGAGAACGTGACTGGACTTTTCAAGATCAAACGTTTGATGATGAATATCGAACGTTTGATGACCCAATTTCTGAATAAAATATTATTTAAAAATCTCCATAAAAATGGTTGGATATTTTTAAAGGAAAAATCATATTTAGTCCCTAGGTTTTTATATGATTTGAATTTAGTCATTGGATTTCTAATTTCAAGAGTATGATCCCTAAGTTTTGCCCATATTTTAAATAGATCCATCTATCACTTTTTCATCAAAATGAATGGTTCGTCATATATCACTTGTTTCTCAATTCACATGCTATCGTTCATATCAACACCTAATATCAATGTTATTCATTAAGCGTCAATTCATCCATAAAAAATAAAATAAATAAATAAATAAAAACAAAAAACAAAAGACCCAACTTCAAAAATAATAACCATCTTTTTTGTCATCTTAATATTCTAGATTTGTAGCATTAAAAGAAGAACCATTAGCTTTGACATTGATATAGACCTTGGCGTGTTAAATGAGACATACGTGACAAATTGAAAATCGTTAATTTTGACGGTAAAGTGATAGAAGAACCAATTTTAAAACTTGAATAAAACTTAAGGATCTTATTCTTAAAATTAAAAACCTAAGGACTAAATTCAAATCAGATGAAAACTTAGGGATTAAATATGATTTTTCCCTATTTTTAAATCCAAATGTTGTCAAATAATATGAAATTCTTCTTTTGAAATTTTTGGGACATTACATCATTCCAACCTTATAAAAATTTTGTCATTGAAATTTAGCTGTTTTAAATCTTTGAAAAGTTTTGTTACATAGTTGTGAACCAAAAAATAAGGTAAACTAAATATTTAAAGGGAAAATACTCTAAGGTAGCAAAACATAAAAAATCAAACACCATTACAACATCTAAAATAAGTTATAGGCTCATGCCTAAGACCAAATATCCATACAAAACCAAAGTATATTAAGTAGCAAAAAAAAAAAAGAAATAACATAAACAACTAATCAAAGTCTAGCGCCATCGTCTGCTCCTCCATCAGGTTCTCCCCCGAGTTGTTGGAACAGACCACCCCATTCATCCATGTCTGTCGGTTCTTCTTCCTCGCTAGAAAAGATCTTCTTGCAGATCTCTTGGAGCGTTTGTTCTACCTTCAAATTGGTCCTCCTATTTGTGGCGACGGTAACTAGCTCAACCTTGACCTCCTTGGTGAGCTCCCCGATAGCCTCCATGCAAGTGTCGTAGTGGTGCTCCATATCCGCACGTAATGCTCCAATTGTAGCAAGTATGCGGGTCTCTGCTGTCGATGAATCGGGGGTCGCAGGAGCTATGATACGCACGAGCGCATGACTTTAAAATTTATATAACCACTCGTTATAGATCGCACCTTTGCAGGATAGTTCTAAAAAGAGGGTATCGATCTGTAGGGATTGTGATGGTTGCTTAGCAACGAAATTCCTAGAATTGCATCTATTTAAACTATAAGAAAGAAATGTTTCTGGATTATAAACTAAAAATTAAAATTAAATAGACTTGAACTAAAGTAAGCAATTTAAGATAAAGGTAGTGGGAAAAGTATAGGGAATTGATTTCACTCAATCGGTATACTACAAGCAAGCCGTATCTAGCATGGATCTTTAACAAAAGAATAATATGAGTGTGTAAAGGTTATCAATCCTTACAACATACTGAACATGAAAATACTACTAAGACAGAATAATAGAACTTCATAGTTTTGCATTAGTCACTCACCTAACATCGTATATGTGATATAACTCGTGTTCCCTAGCATGCAATATAAAATCTCCTAATAGCTTGCACAATGGAGAAAGCATAAAATATTATAGGTTTACACTAAACTTTTCACCTACTCTAGTTAAACTAAGTATGGATTGAATCGTGGTCCCTAGCATATCCTATCAAACTCACATAAAATCATGTCAAAAGCACTATTGTAAAGCCTATGTTTCCTCAATCAAAGACAATGAAAACATAGAATTCATTCAAGACTACAAAGAGTTTCTCATAGACAAGAAAAAGGTTTTCATCGCAAATGGTATATCATGAATATCAATCCTTAGGCTTTATAATCATTATACTAAATGCATAAAATCCTAACTAAATACAATCAACCCATAGCACTTTGGACAGAGTTACATCAAACCTTACAAAAGGTTTAGTTCTTCATAAAGGATTTGAGAATCTCCATGGGATTAAAAAAAACTATTTCCTAAGGAGATTTGGTGCTATGGGTTGAGTTCTACCCACTGTCTAAGGAAGAAAACAAATGAAAATAAGCTAAAAATAGTAAAAGAAAACTAAGAACCGAACTCTTTGCCTCTCTCGAAAGTTTTTACATATATATAGAGAGACAAGCTTAGATATTTACAAGATAAGTCAAAGGTAAAAAATCTTGATCCCAAGTGGTGTAGAACAGCTCTGAGGATAAATTTGGCGCCCACAACAATCTGTCAAGTTGCAATATTGGACAAAAAATATCATCGAGCCGTCTTTTGCTGTCAAAAGATCTTTTAGGTCTGAAAGCTTCAACGACGCTCAATCCCCCACCACTTCTTCAGCACTTCAACTTGTCTTGATTTATCTTTAACCCTAATGTCAATGATTTGCTTGTGTTTTCCATTAGGACCTAAAAATAAGACAAAACACTAAAACACAACAAAATATTATATTATAATACAAACTAAAGGTTAACACATGTGAGTTTGGGAGTTTGAATGTGTAACATTCAACACTTATCAAGCTACCTGAGAGGATGTCGATCCTCCTACAGGACCGGCTGTTTCGGCAAAGGGCTGTATTAGAATCTTGGAATCCTCTTGACATGACTATCGCTTGAGAGCAGGAATTTTCGGTTAATCAAAGGCTTCTCTGGCATCAGAGTAGTACCTGCCATGGAGATCCCAAAGGAGTTGGCAATCTGGGTAATCAGGGCTCTGAAGGGAAGTAGGACTGGCTTCCTGTGGTGGGTAATACTCTTCATGAGAATCATAGCGAGGTTACTGTAGTATATGGGCCTCTGTGCCCAAAAGGCATGCAGGCACAAGGATCTCTCATAAGTGATAGGATCCTTGCTGTCGACCGGGTGGATGCGGTTCCAGAGAATCTCGTAAGCCAGTTGGAGAGCTATGGGCAATTCACTAGTCTTGAATCCGCCAGATGTACTCACAGAGGCATCATGGGTTTCCCTACCCTAAAAACTTCTTAGCATGACCTCTTTGGAAGGCTTATCGATGGAGGTCTATGTATAAGCAGATTCTGATATACTCGGAGTATCGGCGAGAGTGTTGATGAGCTTGGGGGTCACTCGAATCTCGTGGCTATAGAGCCATATGCAGAAGTATCTGTCACCATACTCGAAAATGTTCTAGTAGAATTCTCAAACCAGCTCCATCGAGACATCCCCTAGGATAGTAAGCATGTTTGTCCATCCTTGGAGATTGAAGCACTCCAAAATCCTTGGGTCCTCGTTCGTGATATCCACGAAGTCGATGGCACACTCATTTATTAGACCTCTCGAGTGGTAGTGATCCACATATTGATCTGCGGCCTTGCTATCCCGAAATCTCCGAGTGTCAAATCAAGCAAAAATGGGTGTAGTCTGGGTCGGTGTAGATCCAGAAGTGGAAAAGTCTGCCACCTCAGCCTCAGGCGGCTGTTGGCTATCCTGTAGCTCTGGGGCTGTTGAGGTCCCATGTGCAGCTGACCTCTCTACTCGGCGTCGAGTCCGTGTTGAGGGACCGGCCGAACCTGCGGTCTCATTAGCCTGCCTCTTGCTGCCCATAGTGCACACCATTGTCCTGTTGCACCGAAGAAAATAACTTTATCAAAATCCTACCCTAGTGTAGTCCTATTTTTAGCTCCTAAAATCCTTTTTAATAAGATACGAAATTAAACGGAAGTATAATGGTTTATTTCTGAAATAAGGGCTGGGTCATAAAATTTTCATTATACAATGTTGAGATTTATCCGAAGAAAAGTCTTCGCATTGGTGCAGAAATTTTATTGGGTGTTTTGCCAAAATTACAAAATTAACCCTATGGGTGTTTTGTGTATTTTGAAGGTCTATTTAGAGGGTTTTAGCGGGCTCAACAAATATGTTATGAACTAAATGTTTGCAAAAATACTTTTCTTTGAAAAAAAAAAAGAGTTTGTAAAAAAAATTTCGTGTGCTGAAAATGGCGAGTTCCGAATAAATTTTTAGGGCAATAGTTTTGTGTTCGGGGGCAAATCCCGGCACAAATGGTATTAAAAATTTCTAAGATATATATATTAAGGATAAAATTCAGATTTGTTTGAAAAATTCCGTCTCAGAATGGATAGGGGTATTTTCAAAATTTTGGGCATAAAATCCCCATACCCGAAAAGTTTTGATTGAGATTAATCTACTTGTTCTAAACTACACTATACTAATCCTAATCATGCTTTAAATCATGAAATACTTAAAGAAATGCCTTAAATCATTAAAACGAAAATACACAAAAATGAACGATTGAAATCGAATTTTTACCTTGAATACGCTTTGAATCAAGCTTAAATCTTCAAAGACTCAAGAGAAGTGGCCGAAAATCACTTTGGGAAAATTTGGGTTTAGAGAAAATTGAGAGAAAACGACTTTGGATGGGAGTTGTGGCCGTTTTAAAACTGACTTATAGAATTCTAAGTTAAGATTGGGAGGCAAATCATAAATTTAATTACAAGTTAGTTAGATTTCTGGGGCGTCACAAGAAGAGAGACTGCATAAGCTAATGTTGCCCCAGGTGCTAGTAGAGGGGCTGGACAAGCTAATTTTGCGGGTGCTAATAAAGGGACTGCACCAGTAAATGTTGCGGGTGCTGTTAGGGCCTGCACCAGTTAATGTTGCGGTTGCTGCTAGAGGGGCTGCACCAGCTAATGTTGCGAGTGCTAGTAGAGGGGTTGCACCAGCACCTGTTGCACTAGGTGTTCCTTCTTCATCAGGGGCCAAAAATAAATTCAAAGGGAAACAAATTGTACCTACTGTTGATAAATGAATACAAATTATGGAGTCGAAGATGAAAAAGAGAAAGCCGGATTGGAAGTGTTGATGTTCCTAAAAGTAAGGTTTTGGATGTTGTGTTTTGATGTTCCCAAACTCTTACTATTTTTTGAAAGCTGACTTTCAGCATGTGATGTAGTCACTGGAACAACATGTTGGTTGTAGTATATTTTTTAAGCTGACTTACAGCAAGTTGGATGTATTGTTTTGTAAAGCACTCATGTGTGAGGTTGCTTTCTAGTTTATCTCATTGGAAGTATTAAAGTTTAGTTTACTTATGTCTTGTGTGAATGAAATGTTATTGGATAAGTTAACTGTTGAATGTGAATTGATTGTTCTTGACAAATATTGATTTGGTTAATTTTCTTGACAAATATTGATTCTATAGGAGATTTATTGAATGCGAAGCACTTTACAAAACATTCATTTAATAAATAACTACCCTTAAGATAGTAAACAAAATTCATTAAATACAAAACACCATGTGCATAAAATGTTACATTTGTTGCGTACAAAACACTATGTCCTACAAATCACAATTTTCTTACAACCAAATTGGAAGCCAACAAAATACAAAAGTGCTTCACATTCACTATTGAGGATGACCATTTTAGGGTAACAACATATGGTCACTTCTATCATCAAACACGCCCTTTGAAGTTGATCTATTAAAAAACAAATATGCTATGATTAAGATCCACGTACATAAGATTATTGTTTGATAATTCTTCTTCATTACTTGGTAATTGATCTCCCCAATCTCGATTTCTTTATGAAGAGCAGCATTTTCAATCTCCATCGTTGCCTATACCTTCCCAACTTCAGTTTCAACCATTATGCGATGTTGTTAAGCTTCTTCAATCTCTATATTCACCTTCGCCTTCGTAACTTTAGACTCAACCAGTGTTCGACATCGTTTAGCTTCTTCATTCAAACTTAGTTGTCATTTCCACAAATGAGCTACCACTCGCTCTCCATGTTCACACATTTTAGGATCAATTCACTCCAAAAAACCATGGGCCCGATTTATCTGCAAAACCAAAAAAAAATACTCACTAATATTATGAATCTATCATATTAATATTGCAAATTTCAGAAATCAAATAATATGGAGCTTATACATCATTACGTCCTTATTGCTTACAATGTGAGCACAAATAAAAATTAGGTTTTTAACACATGATGATTGTTACTTACTATTACACTGCAAAAATCTTGAAGATTTCAATATTCCAAACATATACCCATAAAAAAAATTGAAAACTTGATTTAGTATCGAAATTACCCTGATATGTGACATACCCAAAAATATTTCAAAAATACCCAACATAAAATATTCTAAAAGTTAGCTTGCGACTTACTTTGTAATTTTTGCATTTCATAAATCTCATACCAAAATTTTTGTCCGTTTAGTTGGTTCTCACACACGTCATACTCTCGCAAAAACAAACTACCTGTGCAATAGATGTAGCCTTGCTCCTCGTGGAATCGGAGTTCGTAGAAGCAGTGCCCTACAGATCCATTTGCAACTTCGTGCCTTCAAAGCCCTAGATTTCTGCATGTTGATAGAGCAAATAAAGAGAACCACGGTCTTAGAGTGAGAATTTTTTGTGTGGATCAAGACAAAAGTTGTCTTGTTGTTTTATTAAATGGTTTTGTGTGGGTCAGCAAGATAGCAACGAAGGAGGGTAAAAAATGGGGAGTTTAGGTGTTAAAGAGTCATTTGTGTTGCACGTGGCTTAGTTTCCGTCCAAAGAGATGTAAAATATAGACGAATGGTATTATTTGCAAACGTCAATAGATTAGGGGGGGTCGATCGTCACTTTTTGAATATTGGAGGTTAAAATGAAAATGACTAGATACTTCGAGGTGCCCCCGGGGGGGGGGGTAAATGTATTTTACCAAAAAAAAAATAATTATAAAGGGTAAATATGGTTTTTTCAATGGTCAAAGTGAGGATACTTTTGAAATATTTTGGTCAATTTGGCCATTTGCAAGGCACATGACCCTTTTTCCATCAATTTTAACTATCAACACTAACAGAGTGACCTATTTGCCACAAAATGATAGTTTGATGTATCAAAGTGACATACCTATCTATTCGTAAGGCTCTTTTGAAAATAGTTGGTAGTTTAGAATGCTTAAGTATATTTTTCTTTGATTTGATTGGACATCCACAACTTCTAATCAATCTCATCAAATATAAAATAACAATAACAATAAGTATTACTTTCTTAACGTAGATGGGCATTGATTAGAACTCTTTGTTTTGAAATTTTTTATTTATTTAATGTCCATGTTAATTAATTATTTAGATTAAGCACAATTCATATTTGTTTGCTTTCAAAAAACCAAAAATTATATAGAAAACAATTTGTAGTTGTCATTCCCCCTCCTTGATTGTTATAAGTATGATAATGAACTTGTGTTGATCTTTAAGCCAAGACTAGTTTTACCAACGAGTAAGCAATAGCTATTTAGTTATAAGTTGCTTTTTATTATAACATTTTTCTTATTTTGATTAGAACAACATTAACATCTTTTTTTTTTATAGGAGAAAGTACCTTTTACCCCAGAAGTATCCCCCATTGCACTTTAGCCCTCATGTTTAAAAACGACATTCAAACCCCCTTGAAGGTATACACGCTGGCCCAAACAATACCCTCCGTCCATTTTTTTCTGTGTATTCTGAACGGAAGTCAAGTCACGTGACTTTTTTTGCCTGAATGATTCAAAATGCCCTCAGACGAAAATATCACATTTTTTTTTTTGAAAAAAATCTCAGGGTGGCCTTTTTCCCGAAATGAGGTGTGGGGTGGTTGCCTACTTTTTTTGCTTTTTCGAGCCACCCCAGAGGCTGCTGGGGGTGGCTTGCTGCAACCCCGTATGCCATGGGGGGGGCTGCGCGCACCCCGGCCACCTAGGTGTAGGGTGGGGGGCGTTCGAGCCACCCCCGTGTGCCGCGTAAAACGCGGCCACCTCTGTGGTAGCCCTGGTGGCCTGCGCGCCACGCCAGATCTGATCTGGGTACGTTCCGCGCGGCTCCCTAGACGATCTGGGGTGGCCGCTGGCGCCCACCCTTAGAATAGATCAGCGGGGGCTGCGACTGCCACCCCAGATGAGATCCAGGTGCCGCACGGCCACCTCCGGATGCCTGCCACTAGAAGGTGCCGCTTTTTACGCGGGCACCACTTGGGGTGGCTCAAAACGCCGACCACCAAGCCCGGGTGGGCCGCGCGGCCACCCCCATGCCACAGAGGGTGGCCGCGGTTTCTACCGCGCCACCAGGGCCACATTGGGGGTGCTCGAATGCCACGCAGCAGCGCCTGGGG
Source organism: Betula pendula (assembly GCA_900184695.1). Classification (NCBI taxonomy): domain Eukaryota; kingdom Viridiplantae; phylum Streptophyta; class Magnoliopsida; order Fagales; family Betulaceae; genus Betula; species Betula pendula. Next base: position 96,234 of record FXXK01001035.1, read on the forward strand.
TGGCCCGAGCTCACCCAAGAAGTGGCCAGGGACTGGCTGCGGAGCACCCCCCACCACCTTTGGGGTGCCTCGGCGCCACCCCCTCCCCAAGCGGTGCTGGCCGTTCGCAGCACCCCGTTCTTTTTTTTTTAAAAAAAAAAAAAAAGAATAATTTGAATTTTATAGTATACTCTATATCTCATTATTTAATATTATTTTAATAAGATTGCCACGTTCATTCATCTCATTGGTGATGTGTGGGCGCTGTTAACATGAATCTGTATTAAATTTTAATAGAGGTTGTAACTTCAGGGGACTAAGTTTATTTTCTTTGCATACAATAGAAAACTCTGAGTTCATTTTCGATACCACAATGATGATTGTAATTTAGGCTAATCACATAGACTGGATTTGTGCATTTTTCTCTTTTTTTTTTTTTTTGTTTGTTATACGGCACAGGAGTGATGTTGTGGATCTTCAGGCTCAATCACAGGGACTGATTTGCATATTTTCTTTTCTTTTTCTATACCGCAGTGAGTGAAGTTTGTAATTGAGGTAATCAGGCACGAGATGGATTTTGCATTTTTGTTACTGTTTTTTTTGTTTGGATATCCACAGAGGTGAGTTTGGTAATTTATGCCTAGATGCAGCAGGAAGCTGGTTTGCATTTTTTTGTTTTTTTTTGTAATATCGAGGTAGGATATTTGAGGTTTTATATTTTTGAGTTTTTGATTTTTTTCCTTCACTGTTCCTGTTTTTTTGACACGTTACCCCCCGCAAGGGGCATGTCGGTGAGGACATTGGTTTGGTATAAATGAATACGTGCAATGGCACGTGACTTTTCAGCTTTCCGCTAAAAATAACAGGAAGGAAGGATGGGACGCGGGTTTAGAGGAGCGTTGCAGGAAGCGCGTCAAGAGTAGGGTCGGAATGCGTTTATGGAAGGAACATTGGGGCTAAAGTGCCGAGATGGAGAGTCTTCTGGGGGGTAAAAGTAGCTTCCCTTTTTTATAAGGTTTTTCTTTATACTTTGAGATTTTTTCAAGTTTTAACAAGTTCTAGTAGATTTTTGTTGATCTTAGGTATGTTATTTATTATTGTTTGTTCATTTTATTAAGACATTTTTTTTTTGTTGATTAGTTAGTATTGGACTGTGAGTTGCCACTCCACCTAAAACCAATTAGTGTTAAAGGGAGACAAACTCAAATTTTTTAGGTACCACAACATCGTGCCCAACGGGCCTGTTTTTAGAGCGGTTGCAAGGAGTGGCGTTGTGTCCGAACAATTCCTCCCTCACGATGAGGCTCCCATGACTCGATCCCATGACTTCCTCGCTCTAATACCATTTGTCAGACTATGAGCTGCCATTCTACCTAATCCAATTAGGTCCGTTTGGTTTGCGGAATAGGTCCATAGAATAGAATGACTATTCTATAGAATAACTTTTCTTTTGTTTGGTAGGAACTTATTCCTTGGAATGGTTATTCCCATGGAAAGAACTATTCTCTTACGAAAAGGAATACCAATTCCTCTAAAAAATGAGAGGAATAACTATTCTTTCAAGAATAGACAATGTTTAAAAAAAAAAAAACAATTTCTTTTTTTTCTTTTATTTTCTTTCAAACTTAAAAAAGAAAAAAAGAAAAAGAAAAAGAAAAAAGAAGAGGAACGTAGAGCAATGGCCGGCCGGCCACCCACAGTAGAAGTTGGGGGTGGCTGTACCACCCTCGGAGCACCTCGTGGTGGACCCATGAGGCACTCCGGGGGTGGTGGGACCACCCCCGGTGCCATCAGGGGTGGCCAAGACCACCTTCGATAAGCATTGGGGTGGCCTGGTCACCTCCGATTCGCTTTGAGGGTAACGACGACCACCCTTGAACCCCTCGGGGGTGGTCACTTTTGCTGTGAGTGGCTGGCCACCAAAAACTTTTACGTTACTTTAAAAAAAAAAATTGATAATAAGAAATCAGGTGGTTTTTTTAGTAATTTTGATTCAATTTTAATTAGGGCATATGTGTTTTTACCAAACTAAGGAATATGAATAATGAAAATAATAAACAGACTCCAAATAACACCTAGAAGGGGGGTTGAATAGGTGTATATCAAATAAACGCGAAATTTAAAAATAAGCAATCACATAAAATATTATGAAAGCAATAAAGCTCACAACACAAATATTTTGGTTACGAAGTGGAAATCTTTTGAAGAACTCTTCAAAAGTAAAACCACAACAGGGCAGCTAAACCCAGGAAATCAATGTACTAGAAGAATAAGAAATTACAATGTGTTCATACTTACAAAACCTTTGTGAGAGACACACTCTTGTACTAGACAAGTGACCCGCTTGCCCGCTACCGCAATAGTTCTCCCAGAACCTCTGAAAAATTCTTCTATTGATCTTCCTTTATTGAAACTCCGATAGGCTTCAAGTGTTGCCAAACAAAGATTTTGTGATACCCAATAAATTCTAAGAGAGGAGCAATATGATTACTCTAAACAAGCCTAAACCTCTCTTAGCACAAATAAAATAACCTCTAAACCCTTGGAAATATTGCCTCAAATCCTTACAAAATTCGTGCTTCAAAGGCCCTTAAATAGACTTCAAAAAGTAGCCCTAAAATCACAAAGTCGGTTCCCAAAAAGTGCATTGAATCAGTCAAATCTTCAGAAGCATCCTTTTTTCAAGAACAGTTCTTCTAAATTTTTCAAGTCCGTTTGTTAGATTTTTGCAATTTAAAGAATTTTTTTGAAAAGATCATTGTACACATCTTGCAAACTTTCCTCACCTTCTATATCAAAAAATCTTTTAATTTCTGTAGTAACATAATCATCAGCATCAAGAACTATTATGAGAAGTAGTAAGAGCCAAGTAATATACGATATCTTCAAAATTCTTCTCAGTATTGCTTGGTCGGATTCATCACTTTGGGTAGTGTTAGTAGCACCTCTACCCTTGGACTCTTTTCAGATTTCCACAGTCTGCACGAAAAATGCCAATTCCTCCACATTCATGACATTTCACACCATTTGTAGTTTTGGTTTTTCTTACCTAGCTCAGCTCTCCCTTGATTTTACTACATTGGCATCATTCTTAAATTCTCAGGAAATTTATTGTTCCGATTTCTGAAGTTTCCATTCTTAGTTTGAAAATTTCCTCATTCTTCTTGCAATCATGCAGTTCTTCATTGTCTTTTTGATTCTTCATCAAGGAGTCATCAACATTCTTGATAATGTCTTGAGGAGCAATTCCTTTGTTCTTCTTTAGGTTGAAAAGTGATTGAGCCATGGGTTTGAAGGATCCGACCAGTTCTTCAACTCTTAATTCTTTAATGTTCCTGCTTTCCTCAATGGCCGTGACCTTGGATCTGAACTCCTTTGGAAGATGATCTCAAAATCTTCCTGACAATTTCCTCGTCTGAAAACAACCTTTCCAAGACCAATCATAGAGGTTCGAATAACACTTAATTTAGCATAAAATTAATCAAATGTCTCTTCTTCTTGCATCCTAATTGCATCGTATTTTGAAATAAAAATTTGAAGTTTCAAAAATTTAAACAATTTAGTTCCTTCCATAGTAACTTGTAAAATTCTCCAAGCATCCTTGCAAGCTCACAGAGCGAAATACGAATAAATTCGTCTGCCGCTGTAACTGCCAAGAATAGCGCATTTAAGGCTTCTATCGTTACGAATGCAAGCAGCCTTATCACCAATAAAAATCCTTAGACCATGAAGTCATTGGTTCCTCTGGACGTGTCATCCAAGTTCAAACAAGTTTTCCATACGTCTATGGATTTAAGGTAAACTTTCATACGTATTTTCTAGATAGCATAGTTACTACCATCAAAACTAGAACAGTATTAAGATTAAGATTAAGAGACATTGAATGGAGTCTAGGATCACACTTAGGAATTTAATCCAAATAGAGTGAACCCGCTCTGATACCAATCACTTCACGGCCTGATTTGACCCTGAAAACGTTGGAATTGGAGAATGTTTGTGAACTAACGACTTGTAGCATTTTGAGTCAGCTTTCCAGCGCCACCAATTTTGCTTCAATCGGAGTTTGGAATAAAAAATTATGATCACTTTAGTTTGACTAGGCCAATGTTGACAGCATATACAATCTTGAAAAAATATGTTTTCAATCAACTTTTTCACCGATTTGACTTTAGACTTATAACCAAATATGTTTTGACATTGAATTAGGCAACACGAAAAACTAACAAACTCCCCCTTTGGCAATTCTGTGACAAAACCCAATTACAACAAAATGCTCAAGTCAAAAATTAAAACCTGTTCTCTGAAACATGAACAAACCATTAAACGTATAGAGAACTGGAGTAATGAAACCGAACCAAATCAGAATTTTCTCCCCCTTTTTGTCACGAAACGACAAAGGGATTCAAATGATAGATTCAGGACAATGTCATGTAAAATAAACAAACCAAAACAACCATGATTAAGAGCAATGAGAGATATGGAAGATCAAGAACAGTAAAACATATGATATGCAAAATTGAACAATTTTCAGAAAAATAAGATTTCTCCCCCCCAATGAGTTCCCAACAAAAATCAGAGTAAGCAAGGAAAATATCATCAATGTCACATGAGTAACAAATTAAACAACAGAAACATCAAGTGCTTAAGGTGTCCAAATTATGCATGAAATTCAAAGGATGAATGAACTTGAAATAACTTTGACACATGTCAAGAGATATGTATCACTTTGTTCATGCTCATGTTTGTGTGTATAGACTTCAAAGGATGAAAAGTGAACCGAACTGAGTGCGGAGACAAACAAGTCTTATGAGGAAGATTGATTAGCACATCGAATCAAAAGTCAAACATTATTTGTTTGTGCTAGGGCCTAGTTACTCTCATCCAATATACTCCTTCTGAGTTTTAGCACAATCTTAAACATAGTCCATTAATGGCCGGCTTTTTCCGCCAATGAGTTGGCCCACTGATTGTTTCTATAAGGACAAGTGTAAGCAAAGTATAAGCACAGAACCTTTTTGTTCGAATTTCTCTTTTTTTTTTATTTTTTTTTTTTTATTTTGGATGAATGTGCCTTTTTTGAACAATGGAGCTTAGTCACAACAGAGAGAAGTACATGAGTTTTTAGGTCTAGGTTTAACTAGCAAATGATCAATTTGACCGAAAAGCCAACCAATCATTCATCTCAAGATGTTTGATCCACCACAAAACAAGTCAGTCTATCTTAACAAACAAGAAGAATGAAAAGTGCATGAGAACTAAGCATGAATGAAATGTACCACAAAGCTCTTTGCATGAGTAAAGCAAAATTTGTCCATTGAAGAAATAATCATCCCATGCATAGTAAGCACACCATAAGAGAAAAATGATGAATGAGAGTTCAAAGTGCACTTATGAGAAGTTGAACCAAGATTTTTAAAGAGTACTAGAGATCTTTGCAGGAATCCACACTCAGAATTTTTTTTTTTTAAATGCAGAAGATAAAACAAATGCAGAAAATAAATGAGATGCCCTAGGAACAACAACAGAAAGAGATGAAGACTATCCTAGGCATGCCATGTGACCACCTAACTTTAGGTGAGTCCACTACCACTCCCCCTCAATGGGTGAATGATGTTAACCTTCCTAACCCAAACCTTCTTAACACTAGGTGCAGATTTGTGACCATTGTCCAACTCATCTAACCTAGTCAAAACCACCCTCATCATATTGCATAGCCCTTCATAACTATTCATAGAATATGAACTATCATTTTTATACTCACAGGGCTTCATCTTAAAGCAGTTGGGCCGGATATGACCAACTTTGCCACAGTGATGACAAGTAGGGATGAATTTAGGCTTGGATTGCTTTCTTGAAGGCATCTTGAGCTCAGCCTTGACATTGTTGATCAAAGGGACATTCTTGTCAATCTTGGAGCTTTCTTCTTCAGATGTGACTGCATTCAGGTTAGGCTTGGCAAATATAATCTTAGAATATGAAATGTTAGAAGAAGATGCTGCATATTTGTCAAAACCCAAACCAGTTTTATCAGAAAAAGATTTTTGTTCATTCAACATCTTGTCAAACTTATCACTAGAGAATTTAGTAAAATGAGTTTTGGATTCACATAATTCTTTCTCTAGTGCTTTATTCTCGACAATTAACAAAGCATTTTCAGACTTAAGAGTATTGCAAATAGCATTGGAATCAGTCAAATCTTCAAGAAGCATCTCTTTTTCAAGAACAAGTTCTTCTAAATTTTTCAAAGTCCGTTTGTTAGATTTTTGCAGTTTAAAGAATTTTTTGAAAAGATCATTGTACACATCTTGCAAACTTTCCTCACCTTCATAATCAGAAAAATCTTTTAATTCTGTAGTAACATAATCATCAGCATCAGAAGAACTATTATGAGAAGTAGTAAGAGCCAAGTAATTTACCATATCTTCAAAAGTCTCTTCAGTATTGTCTCTGTCGGATTCATCACTTTGGGTAGTGTTAGTACCTCTACCCTTGGATCTTTTCAGATTTCCACAGTCTGCACGAAAATGGCCAATTCCTCCACATTCATGACATTTCACACCATTTGTAGTTTTGTTTTTCTTACCTAGCTCAGCTCTCCCTTGATTTACTACATTGGAATCATTCTTGAAATTCTCAGGAAATTTATTGTTCCGATTTCTGAAGTTTCCATTCTTAGGTTTGAAAAATTTCCTCATTCTTCTTGCAATCATAGCCAGTTCTTCATTGTCTTTTGATTCTTCATCAAAGGAGTCATCAACATTCTTGATAGTCTTGAGAGCAATTCCTTTGTTCTTCTTAGGTTGAAAGTGATTGAGCTCATGGGTTTGAAGGGATCCGACCAGTTCTTCAACTCTTAATTCTTTAATGTTCCTGCTTTCCTCAATGGCCGTGACCTTGGATCTGAATCTCTTTGGAAGAGATCTCAAAATCTTCCTGACAATTTCCTCGTCTGAAAACAACCTTTCCAAGACCAATCATAGAGGTTCGAATAACACTTAATTTAGCATAAAATTAATCAAATGTCTCTTCTTCTTGCATCCTAATTGCATCGTATTTTGAAATAAAAATTTGAAGTTTCAAAAATTTAACAATTTCAGTTCCTTCATGAGTAACTTGTAAAATTCTCCAAGCATCCTTGGCAAGCTCACAGAGCGAAATACGAATAAATTCGTCTGCCGCTGTAACTGCCAAGAATAGCGCATTTAAGGCTCTATCGTTACGAATGCAAGCAGCCTTATCATCCTTAGACCATGAGGTCATTGGTTCCTCTGGACGTGTCCATCCAAGTTCAACAAGTTTCTATATGTCTATGGATTTAAGGTAAACTTTCATACGTATTTTCTAGATAGCATAGTTACTACCATCAAAACTAGGAACAGTATTAAGATTAAGATTAAGAGACATTGAATGGAGTCTAGGATCACACTTAGGAATTTAATCCAAATAGAGTGAACCCGCTCTGATACCAATTGAAAATAATAAACAGACTCCCAATAACACCTAGAAAAGGGGTTGAATAGGTGTATATCAAATAAACGCGAAATTTAAAAATAAGCAACCACATAAAATATTATGAAAGCAATAAAGCGCACAACACAAATATTTTGGTTACGAAGTAGAAACCTTTTGAAGAACTCTTCAAAAGTAAAACCACTCCGGTGCAGCCAAACCCAGGAAATCAATGCACTAGAAGAATGAGAAATTACAAGGTGTTCATACTTACAAAACCTTTGTGAGAGACACACTCTTGTACTAGACAAGTGACCTGCTTGCCCGCTACCGCAGTATTTCTTCCAGAACCTCTGGAAAATTATTCTATTGATCTTCCTTTATCGAAACTCTGATAGGCTTCAAGTGTTGCAAACAAAGATTGTGTGATACCCAATAAACTCTAAGAGAGGAGCAATATAATTACTCTAAACAAGCCTAAACCTCTCTTAGCACAAATAAAATAGCCTCTAAACCCTTGGAAATATTGCCTCAAATCCTTACAAAATTCGTGCTTTAAAGGCCCTTAAATAAACTTCAAAAAGTAGCCATAAAATCACAAAGTCAATTCCCAAAAAGTGCAGATTTTCGGGGCTCGTTTGTACGTACTACAAACGAGATTAGAGACGAGGCATTCTACTCAAAATTCGTCTGCAATCTCGTCCGGACGAGCTTGCAGCCGAGCAGAATTTTATTCTTCACTTCATGGGCCGATTTGACCCTGAAAATGTTGGAATTGGAGAATGTTTGTGAACTAACGACTTGTAGCATTTTGAATTAGCTTTCCAGCGCCACCAACTTTGCTTCAATCGGAGTTTGGAATAAAAAATTATGATCACTTTAGTTTGACTAGGTCAATGTTGACAGCATATACAATCTTGAAAAAATATGTCTTTAATCAACTTTTTCACCAATTTGACTTTAGACTAAAACTTACAACCAAATATGTTTTGACACTGAATTTGGCAACACTAAAAACTAACAAATAACTATTCTATTACACCATCCTCTATTCCTAAGAATAACTATTCATTTTCTTAATAGAATAATCATTCTAAGAATAAAACGAGGCCTTAGTGTTAAGGGAGACAAATTCAAGTCTTTGATGGATCTCAACATAACATACAACGGGCTTGTTTTTAGAACAGTCGTATAGGGAATGGCATTGTGTCCCAACAATTAGATTAATAGTTATAAAAACTGCTAATAATTTGATTAGAATATCATTAGAATATGTGCCTTAAGCCATGAGTTGTTTAGCATGAAAAATCTTACAACTAATAGATAAATAAGTTTTCAAGTTTCTGGAAAGTCTTAGATTGCATCATGGGCAATTAAAAAATAATTGATACATTTTTTTTAAAAAAAAAAAATATGTTGATTCAAATTTTAAAATGTTTTCTTCGACGTCTAATCTTCAAAATTCAGCTCTTAAGCAATGCCCTTCTAAGATGCCAAGAACTGAATATCAAGAAGTTGAGTCAATTGGCAATTTTTACTCTATAACATGATTTAGGTTTATGTCATCAAATTTGGGAATATCCAGTTAATCAACATGAAGAAATTTGATGTGCTTTTCTTAAATTTGGTTTATATAGATTTACTCCTTTTGATAGTTCTAGATATCCGTTTTTGAGAATTGCAAAAAATCGTCTGAAATTTCAATTATCTTTGTTATAAGACGTTTAATTGGTTAGAATACTCTTCTGCAAAATATGTGGCTTATTGTTTACCTTAATATCATTTCTGTAAAAAGCTAATGAGACAGCCTGGAGTTAATGCATTTACTATTGAAAGACTTCGTAATTGAAAGAGGGTTAATGATGGTACGAATTGTGTTGTGATCTATGTTTACCTCATAATAATGATGTTAAGTGTTGTGAAACTTTGATGAACAAAATCTAAACATATTGATAAGGTGATAATTAAATAAGAAAACTTCAAAACAAAAATTGAGCAATTGATTGCGATTAAAGACTTTAATAAATTGTATTCAGTATTTAACATCTTAAGGATGTGTTCTTAGAGGTCATGATGAGGATCCCGATTCAAAAAAATCGTAGAAATTTTATTGAGTTTATAAATCTTATGTCAATATACAAAAAGAAAGTTGTTAAGCTTGTCTTAAAAAATCGTCCATAAAATTCTAAATATAGTTCACATCCTATCCAAAAAGAGATTTTAAATATCTTGGCAATGAGAGTATGAAGTGCAATTCATGAAGAAATTGGAGATTCAAATTTTGCATTATTGTTGATAAGGCACTAGACGAGGCAAAGAGAGAAAAAAAGGCTATTGTTTTGAGATTTTTTGATAAAAATAATTTTATACAAGAATATTTCTTTGATCTTATCCATGTTAAAGATACATCGGTATTAACTTTAAACAATAAAATATCTATTATTCTTTTTCGTCGTTATCTTGATATTCAAAATATTCTTGGATGGATAATAGTATAATGATGCTAGCAATATGCGTGCATGGTGAATGGAAATGAATGCAGACAATATTTCTTAATGTTTATCATTGTGTATACTATGTTTATTGCTTTGCTCATTGATTACAATTAGCATTAATTATTGCATCTTAAGGGATAGTTTCTTCTCAAATTGGAATTTAATTATCAATGTGGTTGGTGTTTCATGTAAATGTCATGATGAACTACAAATTGCTCAAACAGCAAAATTGCACATTTATTAGTTACAGATGAACTTAAAACTAGAAAAGAAACTAATCAAATTGCCACTTTGAAACGAGCTGGTCATTGTTGGTGCTTTTTCTTTGACTTGAGCTGCTGAATTATGAGCAGAATTCGTGTTTATTCCGGAAGCCACCTCTCGCCTCTGGCTTCGCTGCCTCTCCCTCCGGCAATCTCCCATATCCATTTACCCAAGGTAAAGGCACGCACATTAGTGAGACACTAACCACCATGATGGAATGATCGGATCTGCAACTTCTTTTTCGATTTCTTTTTTGATATTTAGAGCTCCTCTAGACCTTTCTTTCATCTTTTCGTTTCAAGTATTTTTTTACTGTCAGACTAAAATGTGAAGGAGAGATAAGACAAAACTCATAGCCACACTTTTTCCTTTTGGTTTTTTTGGCTCCTCAAGAACTTGTGGCTGTTGTACAGCCACATTTTCCTCTCTTTTTTTTCGGTCATTGGGAACGTGAATCTATTTGGGGGCTTTTTCTTTGACTTGAGCTGCTGGATTATGAGAGAATTCCGATTTATTCTGGAAGCTGCATGCTTTTGTATTCTATAATATTATAATTGTAAATTTCTAATGCAGCCAAAAGACTTGGACTAGAGTCACGGGAACTCACGTATAGATGCAGAAAACGTACGTACGTACTCTGTGTGTGTTTAAGAGAGAGAGAGAGATAGATTCTGATGATATACAATGAGGTGATGAAGGAAACATCTCACGTGTTATTTCGTTACAAAAGAGACATACGTAATGCAAACAGCACTAAAACCATTACATTATGATGAACATTCTTTTTCATTTATACGAAATCACCAAATTATTTTAAGATGCAGAAAAATAGAAATAACAAAACAAGTGCAATAACTTTAAAAAAAGTAAAACGGCCGGCGTAGTTCTTTAGGTGGCACATTTGAACCCTTCTGGTGGAGTCTTTCCACAATCAACGAGGACCCCGAGAGCAATTGGGACGATGATATTGATATTCAGAAGCTTAGCTTTAACGGTGGTGCAAAGGCATATGGCCGCGTCCAAATCCACCAGCCCTTGAAGCACGGGACAGCACGTGTCCTTTGCACTACTCCCAATCCCTACGTGCACAAGGCCGCCCAACAAGTCCACACACGCGCCTAGCTTTAGAGTGTCAATGGGGCATGTTTGTTCTGCTGGTGGAGTTGGTGTAGGCAAAACAGGAGGCGGCTTTGGCACCACCGGTACTGGTGTAGGTGTTGGTGGTGGTTTAGGCACGACTGGTGGAAGTGGCGGATAAACAACCGGTGGTGGCTTTACAATCGGAGGGTCCAAAACCGGTGGTGCTTCACAATCGGAGGTGTCTCAACCGGTGGTGCTTCACAATCGGAGGTGTCTCAACCGGTGGTGGCTTCACAATCGGAGGTGTCTCAACCGGGTGGTGTTCACAATCGGGAGGTGTCTCAACTGGTGGTGGCTTCACAATCGGAGGTGTCTCAACCGGTGGTGGCTTCACAATCGGAGGTGTCTCAACCGGTGGTGGCTTCACAATCGGAGGTGTCTCAACGGTGGTGGTTTCACAATAGGAGGTGTCTCAACGGTGGTGCTTCACAATCGGAGGTGTCTCAACCGGTGGTGGCTTCACAATAGGAGGTGTCTCAACGGTGGTGGCTTCACAATCGGAGGTGTCTCAAACGGTGGTGGCTTCACAATCGGAGGTGTCTCAACCGGTGGTGGTTTCACAATAGGAGGTGTCTCAACCGGTGGTGGCTTCACAATCGGAGGTGTCTCAACCGGTGGTGGCTTCACAATCGGAGGTGTCTCAACCGGTGGGGCTTCACAATAGGAGTGGTCTCAACTGGTGGTGGCTTCACAATCGGAGGTGTCTCAACGGGTGGTGGCTTCACAATCGGAGTTTCTCAACCGTGGTGGTTTCACAATAGGAGGGTCTCAACCGGTGGTGGCTTCACAATCGGAGGTGTCTCAACCGGTGGTGGCTTCACAATCGGAGGTGTCTCAACAGGTGGTGGCTTCACAATCGGAGGTGTCTCAACCGGTGGTGGCTTCACAATCGGAGGTGTCTCAACGGGTGGTGGCTTCACAATAGGAGGTGTCTCAACTGGTGGTGGCTTCACAATCGGAGGTGTTTCAACCGGTGGTGGTTTCACAATAGGAGGTGTCTCAACTGGTGGTGGCTTCACAATCGGAGGTGTCTCAACCGGTGGTGGCTTCACAATCGGAGGTGTCTCAACGGTGGTGGCTTCACAATCGGAGTGTCTCAACCGGTGTGGTTCACAATCGGAGGTGTCTCAACGGGTGGTGGCTTCACAATCGGAGGTGTCTCAACGGGTGGTGCTTCACAATCGGAGGTGTCTCAACCGGTGGTGGCTTCACAATCGGAGGTGTCTCAACCGGTGGTGGCTTCACAATCGGAGGTGTCACTTCCGGTGGTGACACAATTGGAGGTGTCACAACTGGTGGTGGCTTTACAATTGGAGGTGTCACAACCGGTGGTGGCTTTACAATAGGAGGTGTCACAATTGGTGGTGGTTTTTGCCCATAAGGCGGTGGGTCTACAATGGGAGGCTTTACAATCGGAGGTGTCACAACTGGTGGTTTCGGTACAGAAGGTGGTGGGCAAACAATGGGAGGCTTCACAATTGGTGGTTTTGGCACATAAGGGGGATGGGGTGGGTTACCATGAGGCGGTTTTACAGGAGGAATGGGTGGCTTAACATGTGGTGGATGGGGTGGGAAAACATAGGGTGGGTGTTTTGGAGGGTGAGGATGAAAGGGTGGCCTTACAATGGGAGGGTGTTTGGGTGGAAATTTTGGTGGGTATTTTGGAGGAGGGCAGTAAGGTAAAGCAAGAGAAGTAGTGAGGAAAATGGCCAAGTTTAGTAGGAGGACTAAGAGATTGGAGAGAGCATGCTTCCCCATCTTCATCAACAATCCCCTACTCGATCTCAAACTGAAAATGGTGGAGAGTGATAAGTGAATGATGTCTTCATATCATGCTTTACCCTTCTTATAGGCTGAACAATCAATCAATGCATTTTGGATTCTTATGTAAAATGAGTAAGTAAATTCTTAAAAATCGTCTTTATTGGTTCTTTAAATCAAATGCATTTTACATTTTATCTATAGTCCGAGGCAAGCCTAGTTTACTACTTGGGGAGCTTCAGCCTCCCTAAAATTTAAAAAATTTCCTTACATTATTAAAGATATTATTTTAGCGAGTATTCAATGACCCTTATGGGGTGTGAGTCCGTGCAACCAACTCTCCAGGGTTCGGCTAGGGGTGGTCAACTACCCCCTCACCGGGTGAAGGGTGGCCAGCCACTTCATTGAGGGTGGTCGGACAACTCCAACTTGTAACGCCCCCGAAATTAATTAACTCAAAGTCTCATCACTAAACCATAATAGAGATTAAAGCAGCAGAAATTGGGTATATGCCCTTTTTGTAACTATACACATTAATCATTAAAACCAATTGAAGCATCTACTAAGTAACCATCATATAATATTGTAATCATTACATAATATTTAAAAACAAATTTCACTACTTTTATTTGAATTTCCAAAACTGCTCTGCCATGTATCATAATTCATACATTTCTTCTCTTACAATTATAATTGTTAGGGTACGTTTGGTATACGGAATAACTATTCCTTCAAATAACTTTATTAAGAATGAAAAAAGTGAAATAAAATAGCATTGATGTTAAAATATACATATACTTTAATAATTGAAATAGTCATTCCAAAGTCATGAGAGAATAGTTATTCCTTAAATTTCTCAGTTATTCCTTAAATTGAGAAATTTAAGGAATAAATATTCCCTTAATTTAATAAATAGTCATTCCCCCATGTTCATGTTAATGACTATTCTAAAGCTAATTCATTTTACTTATTTCATTAATAATAAAGGCAATTTCAATGAATAGTCATTTCGTGTACCAAACATAACTTTAAAGTGCGAGTATAATAACTTTTTAACCAATACCCGTAATTAATTTTTAAGGCTTAAAGATAACAAATTTAAATGAGACATTTTTTTTTAAAAAGTTTTAAATAGAATTTATTTTAATTTTATAATATATTTTTTTAGGGAAAATTTCACTTAACCATACTGAACTTTGATCACTTTTGCAATTACCTACTCAAAGTTAAAAATAATAATAATAAAAAAACTCTTAATTTACTGTGTCGAACTTTTAATTTTTTACAATCTCACCCCTTTGTTACGATTTTCCGTTAAATCCCCCCGGAGGCCTTAGAAATTTTCAAAATATGTTTGTTTGTTTTTTCTAAAAAAAATAATTATTTAATTAAGGTCATTTTATCCTTTAACCCATCTGATTTAATCATAAACCCTAACCGGATAGGTGAGATCGCAAAAAAAAAAAAAAAGTTTGATAAATTAAATTAAAAGTTTTTGAACTTTGAGAGTAATTGCAAAAGTGATAAAAGTTCAGAATGAATTAAGTGATGTTAACCATTTTTTTTTATTTATTATTTAAATTACACTATGAATTTTTGTTCATCTTAAATTATTTATGTCTTGAAATGCAAAGTAGTAACAGACATTTAAGGTATATTAAAGTTTGACTTCATAACGTAACTAATGTTTTTTTTTTGTTTTTTTTTTTTATCACTAATTAAAAAAAAAATACTATTTTTAAAGAATTTATTTCTTAAAGAAACCTTATATCTTTAGGGGCATTAGGCAGCCGTTCTAGAGGCCAACAAATGATGAATGGGAAAAAACGAAAATCACATCTTAATTACCCAAATTTCAATTTCTATAAATTGACCGACCAAGGTGTTAATGTAAACCCTAATAATACGGATCACTGACTAGATCGATGGTGCCAAAGAAGAACAAAACAAAAGCTTAATTAGCAAGTACGTACCTCAATATATTCAAGTTCATTGTATTGAGTAGGCAGCCTAGCTAACCCTTAAATATTAGGCAGTCATACTCTTATATCATCTCATAGTGTCTCTTTCTTGCCCTGGCCTCCTTAAATATCTTATTGAAAGTAGGCTAACCCTTCTCTCTTCCAATAATCAATTTCTTTCCCAGAGTTTCACTAAAATTTTTCCTATAAAAAAAAAAAAAAAAATTAATCAAGGTGGGCAAAATCCTTGACGATTGACTTCACTTCAAGAAATAGACCAATCTCAACCCAACAAGGTCAATTTCGTATCAGGGAACCGACATCCCGGCCCTTAACTGGTTTACTATAAAAGCTGTATTTTAGGATTAGGGTTTGGACTCTTGCAATTCAAAAAAAATTCGTTCAAAATGAACGGTTTGAATTTAGTCACGTAAGTAATAAAATAATGAAAAAGACAAAAAGAATTAAAAGAAGCTAATGAGTATCCCAATCATCCCTTAACGTGTCGGCACCCATGGCATTTACTTGATATATGTTATATGGACTGCATGCGTGTTATAATTACATACGTCTTTTTGAAATTAAGTTTGATAGCTATTGTTGAAAGAGCTTTTTCCGTAATGAATATTATTAAAAAAAATTGATTACGCAAATAAGTGGGATAGTAGATGAATGATTTATGTACATCAAGAATGAGATATTTAAAACTATTAGCAATGAAGAAATTATGCAATAATTTTAAAATATGAAAAAACTTTGAGTACAGCTAAATAAATTAACACTATGCATGAAAAATAAACTTCAAGTTACATTTAAATGTTTTAAACGATAATTATATTGTGTTGAATTACTTGTTTATTTGTTAGATATATTCTTTAATATTTTTAATTGAGTTTTTTTTTTTTCAACTCTATCTTTTAATTTTGGCATGTAAATCAAAATTCTAGCTCTGCAATTGTAGATTGGCCATAATGATGTTTTTTATGAGCGTACCAAACATATTAAGATTAGTTGTCACTTCATCTGACGTCATCTTCAGCAAGGGACCTTTTTTTTTTTTTTTTTTTTTTCTCTTTTTCTTTCTAGTCAATAAGGGAGAAAGGGAAAAAAGGAAATTACAAGAACATAAAATAAAAACAGGAAATGCAACCCTTACAAAAGCCTTGAAACAACCTAAACACAGTGCGATAAAAACCTAAAACTACTGGGAATGGGTCATCTTCAGCAAGGCACCTTACATCTACTATTAGTCTTTTTCGAAGATCAGCTTGTTAGCATCTTTACGAAACCTCATCTATCAAGTCAGCTTTGCCACTTTGCATTTGAGGGGATGTGAAGTATATTACCGTTGTTACAATATTATCATATTTGTGCTAGAACATTCTCATCATATTATGGTAATATTATTTATTCACTACGTACCATATTAGCTATTGTATATATTCTAGGTATTATTTCATGATTTTGTATTTAGTATATATATTTTTTCACAACTAAAACTAAACATATCAGAAGTTCTATTGAGCTAAAGCATTTTGATTTGGTCACTAAATTTTTTTATCAGCAAGTCTAACTTTAACATTGCTAACTCTGTTTTGAAAAAAATAAAGATATATTGTCTATTATTTTCTTTTTCTACTCTGTTTTCAGAATTAAAATTAAAAGATTGTAAGAGCTCTTTGGCTTTGGGATTTGTGGAAAATAGCTACCGTTGAATATCTTTGCCTTCGTTAGCAAATTTTCTCCTTGTCTATCTCTTCTGTCGAATCATATATATTAAATTTCTATATTCGTTTGATTAATTTGTATTCTTTTTATATTTGATTTTTCCATTAAAACTTAGAAGTTGGTGTTGTACATTCGAAGGGTCCAGCGTAACGGGGGTTCAACTTTACTTTCTTTTAAAATCTTATTACGCTCTTCATAGGAGATACCATTAAGAATACTTTGTTCCTTACTTCAAATTGTAACTCCCTTCTCCTATTGTAGGCGTAGGTCTTTTATCGACTTTGTGCTACTATTATTCTTTGTTTAATGAGGGCTACTTTATCTTGAGTGTCCTAAGCTAATTCTGAGCCCAATAGTTGCTTCTCGCCAACATTATGCCAATATAATGGCGACTGACACTTACATTTGTAAAGTGCTTCGTAAGGCGGTATCTTGATAGTCGTCTGATAATTGCTGCATGTTATAAGCAAATTCAATAAATTGAATGTATTGTATCCAACTTTCCTTGAAATTCAAAACACACGCTTGCAAAATATCCTCGAGTATCTAAATGATACTCTTGACTGACCGTCGGTCTGTAGGTAAAATGCAATATTGAATTTCAACTAAGTTCTCATCTCCTTCTTTATACTTTGCCAAAATCTCAAAGTAAATCGAGGGCCACAATCCGACCCTTCTAACGCGGAATTTAAACCCCAACTCAAAATTATTGGAGAGCCTTATCCTTTTTATATTCGATTTTTCCTGTCCAATCATATATATGAAAGAGAAATGTCATTTTGTGTATTCTCTCATTCATTTGATTAATTTGTTGAGAAATGATATTTCTCCATCTTCGTTTTTTTAAAAAAAAAAAAATTATTTTTATATGTCAAATCAAGAAGGGATGGGAAATATCCGCCTCTATTATTTGTTTTCTTTTAATTTCGATTTTCCCATTAGAACCAATAAAAAATACAATGTACAACGTACAATTTGAGGAAAGAAACATTCGCATGGTCACAGACATACAGAAGAGGGAAAAAAGGCACTAATAAGACATGCTAGCTCAATTATTTCAAAAGGTATATTCCATGTGCTAAAAAATGAGAATACAGAAAACTTTTATTTTATATATATTTATTATTGCAAGAACTCCTTGTCATACAAATGGAACGCATCTACAAAATCTAGTAGCCTCTTTGCAAAATTCGTGAAAGCCAAAAAGATTTTGTCTCTAAAACCAAGTAATGTCCCCACTCTTTCCTCCATCAATTGCAGATAAAATGGCATTCATCAAAACCTGCCAAAATATATGAAAGCACACCATGAGGGACACAGTATATTATCGATAGAGTCAAGAGTAAATACTGTCTACACACAAAAAAAAAAAAAAACCAATTTTTTTAGTTATTGTGTCCGAATTAATATAAATAAGAAATTAGTGGGCATTCATCCACCTTAGTAAATTTTCTCTCCATTTTATCTGAAAACAAAATTATATATATATTTTTATTTTAACTATCAACTTTTTTAAAGTACTTACATTCAGCTCTATATTTTAACTATTCAATTTAAATATTATTTTTCAATGAAGAGTTTTTAGCACACGTAACTTAAATAGGAGAACCCTAATTCCCATTTGTTTATTTTTTATTGAGAGGAGAGAGAATGTTAGAGATTAACAAATGTTTTGATTTTGTATTTGGTGAGTGGACAATATTCAATAAATGTTTTTTTAAATTACTGAACCTAATGTAGTTTCTTTTGCTCCCATTTTTATCATCCTTGCCAGCCAAAATGTTATTTTGACTAGCCCAATGAAAATGAATGGCTGCATCCAACAATATTAGAGCATGATTCTAACAAAAAAGAAACATTCACATGGTCACAGACATACAGACGAGGGAAAAAAAGGCACTAATGAGACATGCTAGCTCAATTATTTCAAAAGGTATATTCCATGTGCCATACATGCAAATGGAACGCATCTACAAAATCTAGTAGCCTCTTTGCAAAATTCGTGAAAGCCAAAAAGATTTTGTCTCTAAAACCAAGTAATGTCCCCACTCTTTCCTCCATCAATTGCAGATAAAATGGCATTCATCAAAACCTGCCAAAATATATGAAAGCACACCACGAGGAACAGAGTATATTATCGATAGAGTCAAGAGTAAATATTATCGATAGCACACGTAACTTAATTAGGAGAACCCTAATTCCCATTTGTTTATTCTTTATTGAGAGGAGAGAAAATGTTAGACATTAGCAAATGCTTTGATTTTGTATTTGGTGAGTGGACAGTGCTCAACAAATGTTTTTTCAAATTGTTGAGCCTAATGTAGTTCCTTTTGCTCCCGTTTTTAACATCCTCGCCAGCCAAAATGTTATTTTGACTAGTCCAATAAAAATGAATGGCTGCATCCAGCAATAGACCATGATTCTAAGAAAGAAGGGAGAACAAAATTGTTTTATTTTATTAATATAATTAAAATGTCTCAAAATGTATTCTTGATGATGAGAATGCTCTAAGGATTTGTTGACAATTTACAAGAGTATGACAGAACATATCCTCAAGTTGCTTAGATTGATAATGAAAATGAGAAACTGACAAATTATAGAGATTATTGTATCCAGTACCTGGAAAAAACAAACAAACGTAGATCTTAATTTGTAACACAAGCTATCCATCCAAAAATGGTACTTGTCGGTGGTGAATGCCCCCCACAATCTTCACTTTCGTTTAACATTTTTGGTATTTGTCGGTCGTGTATTTTTTTTTTTTTACTTCCATTCTTTGTTTGATGTATGCAGGGCGAGCTTTATAGATTTTGAGGTAATACGACCGAATATTTAAGTGAGATTTTTATTTTTTTATTTTTTATTTTTTATATATTTAAATATTAAATTTAAATTTTAGTTTATATTTATATTTTTATTTAAAAATAAATTTTATTACTTTAATGCTTCTTGCTCTTAATTTTTCCAAACATGTAGTAGAATTCATCTATGCTATAAGACATTTAGTTTTAACGAATGACATATTTTGTGTTGAACTACACATGCATAATTTCTTTTATATAGAATTTAATTTGCATAAAACGAAATTTATATTATTGTAAACATTATTTTAATAAACGATCTTAGTCAATATGTTAGGTTAATGTTCAGGCAAAATTACTTACTGCTTTAGGGTGCCATTAATGTAACATTTTATTTTTCTCTTTTTTCCTCTAAAATCTTAGAATCAAGATCCACTTCAATTTCTTTTAAAGTGTAGATTTTCAAATTATGTGAATTTAAACCGTTCGTTGCATCGAACGGCTTGAAAAATACTACATATTAAAAATGTGGCATGTTTATGAAGTAACCAAATTTTTCCTTTTTTTTTTTCCAAAGGCTTTTTTCTACATTTTTGTGAAAACACTTCTTTTTTAGTAAAGTAAAATACAGTGTTTGACTCGAAGCTTTTATATGACATTAATCGTAAGAATTTGATAAAAATATACTCAATTTTTAGTGATAACATATTGCGTTTGAAATAAATAACATTTTTCTCGTCGTTTGATGTAAAAAGGGTCTAAATTCACATAATTAGAGAACATATAATCATTATCTAAAATCAGAATATCTTGGAATTCAATTTTTTGTAATTTTTATTTAAACCATAATTGAGCCTTTTTAAGTACACAGCATTGACTAACTATTGTACCACAATTGGGGCCTTAATTTTTTATTTTATTATTTTTTTTTTAAAAAAAAACACTTAATTATATTATTAAGCCATGAATGTATGATGATGGGACTTACTTGGATCGACTGTGACAAGCATGGCAGTCCCTCCAAAATCGCACGTGCCTCCGCCGACCTTTGTGTTCTGCCAGTAGCTGTTGAAAGCATAAGAAGCATGGGCCAACAAACCGTCGGGTCGGTAGCATGACCCATCGGGCTGGATGGACTTGCAGTCTGCACCGGTCCCGCAGGCATAGTCCATGGCTTCTTGAATTATTGGGTCAGGCACTGTCGGCTTAGCAACACACCAGGCTCGATTTTGTGGCTTCTTCTGTGCAGGGGGTGGCCCTGAAGGCGGTGGGAAAACTACAGGGGGTAGATAGATGGGCGGGCTTGGACGAAAAATATTGGGCGGGCTAGGCCCGTAAGAAGGTGTACCGGGAAAGCTACCAGGTGGGCTGCGCTCAAATTCTGGTGGGCTCGGCATGTTACCGGGCATGCTCAGTGGGCTTTGGATAGGAAAATCGGGTTTTGGCGGTGGTGGGCAGGGTGGTAGTGCAAAGCTTGTGGGAGATTGTATGGTTGTGTAAGGTGATTGCGGGGTAAATGGTGCATTTACAGAAAATGGAGGAGGATTTCCAGGCCATGAGACTGGTGCTACTGATTCAAAGGGTGCTAGAGCGAAGGGAGAGCTTACGTCATAGAGTTGAGCATCTGAGAATTTCATCATTTGTGCATTGCTTCTTGCCTCTGCGAAATAACAAATCATAAACATGTAGAAGACATTTTTAGTGTTAAGTAGTTTAGGACTAGACATTTAAGGGGTTGGTTCGATTGGTAAGTCACTTAACCCTAATGCCTCATGACATCATGTCTAAGTCCAAACTATTCTTTAGGACCACACCTGTAGACGAAAGTCCAAGTTTAACTCGTCTCGTGTGGAGGGAATGTTTTTCACGGCTGGTATCTCAAAAATTTAGTTTCACTCCGAATACCCCTTTTATTTAAAAAAGAAGAAAGAAGAAA
>FXXK01001035.1:130813-154141 GCA_900184695.1 Betula pendula
GATGAAGGAGGTGGATGACATGGTGGAGGAAGTGGGCGGCACGGTGGAGAAGGTATGCAATGCTCACCGAGCGGTGGATGATTGCTGCTAAAGGAGGTGAAACATCAAAAAGAAAGACTATAAAGAACAAAAGCAGAAGAAAAAAAGGGAGAGAAGTGAGGAGGGAGAGATGAGGAGCCATCCCTCCTCCCTTCGAAGGAGGAGCAACAACCAAAAAGCTCACAAGGAAGCGAAAATACCAAACTCTCTTAGAGAGAAGGTGGATAGTCTCTCTCTAAGAGGGAGATGGAGAAGAGACGGATAGCACCTACATAAATCTTGTTACGACTTTTTCTTCTTCTAAATGATAAGTTAAAGTAGACTTCTTGTGACGTTGCAGCACCGAACCACCCACGTCAGCTTGATCCAAATACTTTATTGTATCATTGAATTGTTAGAGTCACGGGCAATGTGTACAAAGGGGAATCCTTGATATGCTTAAGCCTAATGGCTAGTCCTGCTTGACCTAGATAAATTTACATCCAACTTAATACTTAACCAATATGAGATTCATCTAGTATTTATTCGTCTTACCTGCATGCCCAACAAAGGAAAACAGACAAATGGGCTAAACTAGCCCAACAAGATTCGGACTTCACATGTGAAGTTCAATAATCTACAAAATTCAAGCTTTGATAGGATGAGGCTGATATTGGATTTATGTTGTGTATGAAATTGCTATTTTTATTAGAAGTGCGATTTTAAACAAAATTTCAGAAAATTTATCGTTGGGAGTACATTTAAAAAAATGAAAAAGTTCACATATTCTTTTCAAATTACTACTAAATTGACAATGTCCTTCCAAATTTTCAATTGTGACAATGTCACTCCAAACTACCAAACAATTGTCAATATCCTCCAAGGATGAAAATGCCCTTAATAAAATATATATAAAAAAAAATCTAAAACTAAAAAAAAAATTAAAAAAAAAAACACAACCATTCATTTTGCCAAATTTAAAATTAAAAAAGAAAAGAATAAATATTTTCGTTTATTTTAAAAAAAATTATTTTTTTAAAAGATAGCAAGCTACCAACTCAAATTGGACAAATTAGATTTTTTTTTTTTAAAAAAAAAAGTATAAAGACTTTCCTTTTATATATATATTTGAATTTATAAGGTTTATGGCTTATTGAAAAATTTGTAGGGTCATTTTTGTTTTTTTGTTGGCATTGAGGAGGACATTAATAATTGTTTGGTAGTTTAGAGGGGACATGATTACAATTGAAAGTTTGGGGGTACATTATCACTTGAATGGTAGTTTAAGGGGGTATGTAGACTTTTCCCTTTAAAAAATTATGGTAAACTTTACAAAGGCCCCCTGAACTTCCACGTAATTAGAAAAACTCTCCCAATGTTTGATTTCTCTCACTTTGTCCCCTCAAACTTTTAATTTGTCTCATTTCACCTCCCTCCGTTTGTTTTCACCATTAAACTATTTTGAAATTCTCAAAATACCCCTGTATTTTAAAAAAAAAAATTATAAAAAACTTTAAAATGAGAAGTATTTTGGTAATTTTTGCTAAACTCTATTAGGATTTAACGTAAAATCCTAACGGAGATGGGCTTAATGAGACGAATTGAAAGTTTGAGTGGTAAAATTGAGAGAAATCAAACATTGGAAGGTTTTTCAAATTGCGTGGAAGTTCAGAGGGCCTTTACGAAGTTTTTTCAAAAAATTATGATTTGAAAACGTAAAAATTCTGTATTTTTAAATTTATTATTTTATTTTATTTTTCTAATTCAATATGGGGAAACGGTTTAGATCGGAGGTGCATTTTTCAAATTGTAGGCAATGAGGTGTGTTTTTTATAATGCACGATTTTAAAAGGTAAAATGTAATTTTAAATAATTTTACTAAACGCTTAATCGCGTTTTTAAAAATCGTATTTTTAAATCACACATTTCGTAATAACAAAAACAAATGAACCCTGAGGTTGATGGTTGTGGATTCTTTTATTGGCCACAAGTACTTAAACAAAAAATACTTTGACAAAAAATCCAAAAAAATAAAAATAAAAAACTTTGACAAACCAACAGAAGGAAAAACAAACAAAATAGTAACCAAATCAATAAATGTAGTACGTGGTATACCAATAAACCACGGCAAACTAAAAGTCCCCAAAAAAAAAACGTGTAAAAAAGGAAGTAGCAACAGGCACATCTTTTTTTCTTTTTTTTCTTTTTTGTTTTTTTTTTGTTTATGTAGCTACTCAAAGGCTTTGAAGTTTCTTTTAAACCTTTGTAATGCTTTCCGAGAATCAAACATTGTTTACACAACGTTGCATAATCTGAACTAAATACAACTTTTTCCCTAAATGAATGAAACAATGTTACGTTGAGGTAAATGTAAGAAGAAACTCAAAAAACCATAATATATAGTAATCAAACTATATTATTTTATATATGGGTCCAAATCAGATAATTTTCTCAGCCACGATGATGAGCAATTAATATTATTGCTTTGACATTACCCGTGATTATTAGCATGCAAATTCCAGCTATAAAGAGCTGTGGAGTTGGTGTGCCACTCATTCATTCAATTTATCAAATTGTAGCATAAAATTAATCAGTACAAGTTCCATGGCATTCGCTAACTTTTATTTGGTTCTGATCGTCACATTGGGAGCTTTGGCGGCCTCTCAAGCTGCAGCTCGCACCCTCCAAGATGCATCAATGCGTGAGAGGCACGAGGAAAGGATGGCTTGCTATGGACGTGTGTATAACAACTTTAGCGAACAACAAAAACGTTTCAAGATATTCAAGGAAAATCTGGCACTTATTGAATCTTCTAACCGAGATGCAAACAAACCTTACAAGCTAAGTGTCAACCAATTTGCAGATCTCACAAATGAAGAGTTGATAGCGTCACGTAATCAATTCAAGGGGCATATATTTGTTACACAAAGACTGCTTCCTTCAAATATGGAAATGTCACCGCCGTGCCATCTACTATGGACTGGAAAAAGAAAGGAGCAGTCACACCAGTCAAAGACCAAGGACAATGCGGTTGTTGTTGGCATTTTCAGCAGTGGCAACAACGGAAGGTATTACCAAGCTAACAAACTGGTCAATTAATGTCTTTATCCTAGCACGAGTCTGGTTGACTGTGACACTAGTGGTGTGGACCAAGGTTGTGAAGGAGGTTTGATGGACGACGCCTTCACATTCATCCATAAAAATCGCGGCCTCGCATCAGAAGCTAGCTATCCATACACAGAAGTTGATGGAACCTGCAACACTAACAAAGAAGCTAGCTACGCGGCCAAGAATAAACAGGGTTTGAAGATGTGCCTGCAAACAGTGAAGATGCCCTTCTCAAGGTTGTTGCCCCGACCCATTTCTGTTGCCATTGAAATGTCGGCGGGTCTGACTTTCAATTCTATTCAAGCGGTGTTTTTACCGGTGCCATTTTGGCACTCAATTGGACCATGGTGTTACTGCTGTTGGGTATGGAACTAGTGGCGATGGGACTAAATACTGGCTAGTGAAGAACTCGTGGGGTACACAATGGGGCGAAGATGGATATATACAAATGCAAAGAGATGTTGCTGCAAAGGAAGGCCTCTGTGGCATAGCTATGGAAGCCTCTTACCCCACTATATGAAGTTCATAAATCACAACAAATTGTTACATTTAATATGTGATATTATTATGTGTATGCTTGTTTCTCACGTTCCTCTGCGCTTAGTCTCGATTTACATATATGATCATGATAGGAACATGTTTAATATTTCTCATATATACTAGAAATATTGAGAATGTAAAATTAGTCATGTTTATATCCGAGCTGCATGCATTACCAGCTCCATGACTTGTAAGAAACTCATTACGTATGAAAACAATGGAAAGTAGAAGTATTTGAAACCTCAAGCATATTCTTCCACTTGTACCTTTAGAGTCGTGTAGCTAGCCATTGATAAAGTTCAAATACCCTTCAATTATTACCTATTTGATAATGTTTTTTTCTCAAATTTTCAATTGGAATAATGTCCTCCCAAATTATCAAAAAATCATTAATATCCCCCAAAAGTGAAAATACCCTTAATAAAATTAAAACAAAAAACTATAAAACAAATTTTTTATTTTTAAAAATAGAAGGTCAAATGGGGGGTCGCTCGGCCACAGTCTTTGGACAAATGGGGGTTGCAAAACCATCCTCCAAATGGTCAAGGGGTGGTTCAACCACACCCAAAGTCAACAAAAGAGCTACGCTTACAATAGGAGACGAAAGTTATCGTTTAAAATAGGAGACAAAGTATTCTTAAAGATATATTCCCTGTTAAGGGTGTAACTAGATTTGAAAAGAAGGTAAAGTTGCGCCATCATTATGTTGGACCCTTTGGTCATAAATGGAAGTTTGGAAGGACATTATCTTAATTGAAAATTTGAGAGGATTATTGTTAATTAAATGGTAGTTCGAAGAGATATGTGAATTATTTTAAAAAATAAAAGAGATTTTAAAGTATGCTACTACCTCTGATTGCAATAAATACCACTTAAAGTCAAATGGTTGTATACAACATCTGATCACAATGTTCGGCCCAAGGAACACTTCTTACAGGGGCACACAATGTACTATTTTCTTTTAGAGTTTTCACTAGCAAATTTCACAAACGCTAAAGCCCCATCCATATACTACTCTGTCAAACCTCTCCACATTCTCATCCAACTCTTGTCCATGGATACACTACATTGTAAATACACAATTGTACGCTTGAATTAGGTAGACATAATTTACAATACACTATAAGTGCTATTAAGTTACTAACCCAAAACACTCTTACACTCCAAAAAAAAAAAAAAAAGTTTGAAGAGTGTTTTTTTTTAATGAAAAGCCCCAAAGGCATCCTATACCCATAGAAAAAACATGAATTAAAATGATAATCATGAAAAGCCCTAAAGGTATCCAATCTCACAATTTAAGCCTATATCATAATTTATAAAGCTAGAATCATCAAATCTTACCAATGGATATGGAAGCAGCTTGAGATCAAATTTTGCAGTAATTGCTGGCCCACTTTTTCCTCTAACAGCGTCGTTGTAGCATACAACATAAAAAATGTTTTTTTTTTTTGTAATCAAGAAAACAAGAAAATAAACAGGGAAAATGGAAACAGAAAATTATGACATCTCAGATAATGTAACACAATTTTTATACAGAAAACCATACTCTTCTAACTAAAAAACATAATGCTGAAGCTGGAATTCAAGATTATATATAAGCATAGCACAGACCTTCCATACTTCTCCAAGCCCAGCAAAACAAGAATCAGAATACCAGAAGAACACCCATTCAGGTAGAATTTTGGGAAGCAGAACACACACACACAAACCATTCGGTCAAGGACCAAAACAACTCGAGACCAAACCCTCAAGAACGCCCAATTGGTCATTTCCAGCTGTAATTGAGAAACACCTTAAAAATACCCAACAAAATCAATACCCATTCAGGTAGAACAAAAATAGAGCAACATAACCAATAAACCCTCAAGAACACCCAAGGGGTCGATTGGCCACCCCCAAACGTTTTGTGGGGATGGCCAAGCCATCGTAGGTGTTGGATCGGCCACCCCCAAAACGTTTGGGTGTGACCAAGAGAGAGAGAGAGAGTACCTTCAAAAGGGAGGGAGTGTAACGACCTAAAGAAAAGTGATAGCCACATCTGCACTATAACTTTAAAATGACTAGGCAATTTTGAAGCTTCTTCATAATCATTTATAAAACCCAATTTCACTTAGTAACTAGGCAATGTGAGACTTAGCACTCATGACTCTCTTTATAAACCGTCCACTCTATGTGGGCTATTCCTTATCTTCCCAATATGAGACCTGGGTATTATAAGGAGAGAGACAGCAAACGGAGGGAGAGTGAGAGAGAAAGAGTGAGAGGTATATGTTTTAGAGTTAGGGGTGTGGCATGTTTTAGAAAACCGCGTGCATTTTTCAATGAAAATGGAAGTTGAGGTCAGTTTTGTAAGAAACCGACTAGATTTTCATTAAATTGAGGTCGGTTTATATGAAATCGATAAAAAAAAAAACCATGGTTGCTTTAACAAACAGACGACAATTAGAGTCTTTATAATCAAACCGACTTAAAAAATGCCAGATTCGCGTTCTTTTCAAAAGGGACTAAAAAAAAAAAAACTCTAAACAACGTTTTTTTAGTAGTGTACTCTAGTCGGAAATGTGACTCTTGGCCTATTCAAATAACAGGGAAGCAACATAGTGCCTGTTGTTTTAATAAGCCCAAGTTTTTATACGCGTGCTCTTCGCCGCATGGCTAAACCCAAGTGCTTGAATTACTTATGTCCCAAGTAGTTGATAACAAAGTGTAACTGCGTCTTTTTCTTAAAGAAAAAAAAAAGTGAAAAAAAATCATATTTAACTCCTAAGTTTTTATCTGATTTGCATTTAGTCATTTGATTTTCAATTTTAAGAATAAAGTTCTTAAGTTTTACTTAAGTTTTGAAATTGGTCTCCCTACCACTTTACCGTCAAAGTTAATGATTTTCTATTTGTCGTGTGTGTCTCATTTGACACTCTAGGGTCTATTTCAACTTTAAAGTTAATGGTTTTTCTTTTAACGCTACAAATCTAGAAGATTAAATAAACAAAAAAGATAGTTTTTGTTTTTGGAGTTGGATATTTTGTTTTGTTTTTTTGTTTTTTTTTTTAATGGATGAATTGACGCATAATGATAGGATATTGATATTAGGTGTTGATATGAATGCTAACATGTAAGTTGAGACATATGTGATATATGACAAACTATTCATTTTAACAGAAAAGTTATAGAGTAACCTATTTAAAATCTGGGCAAAACTCAATGACCATTTTTTAAAAATATTAAAAAATATAACTAAAGAAAGAAATAAACAACTCAACAACATTTAATTATTGTTTAAAACATTTAAATAAATTTACAATTTATTTTTTAAGCATAACATTAATTTATTTAGTTGTCATTGCCAAGTTTTCGTATTTTTTATTATTTAGAAATAAATCAGTATAAAATTTGATTACATACCTAAAACTTTCCAAAAAATAAAAATTGTAAAAAAAAATAGCTAACTGTTTGCTCGCTCAATTCTACGCTGGCTTTTTTTATTTTTATTTTAGCTATCAATTTTTTAAAGTAGATACATCACATTCTCTATTTTAGCTATCTAATTTCACTACTCCATTTGAATTTTTTTTTTTTCAAGAATTTTTTTATTCTTTATAGTAAAATAATGAGAGGAGAAAGAATAATAGAATGAATTAATTTTTTTTTTAACAGTTGGTGAGTAAACAGTAGTCATCAAATTTGGGGAGCACTACAATAATTCACTAGATTGTTTACTAAAATAGTTGGATAAGGATCCCTTATAATTTCAAAAAAATTGTAGATTCTCAAATTACAAAAAATTAAGGCCGTTTATTGCATCGAGAGACTTGAAAAAATACAAGATAATAAAAAGTTGACATGTTACCAATGGAAATTGAGTATAATTTCATCAGGTTCTTGCTCTATATGTTGTTACAATATTACCATATTTGTGCTAAAATATTCTCATCGTATTATGTTAATATTATTTATTCACTATGTACCGTATCAGCTATTGTATATATTCTGGGTATTATTTCTTGATTTTGTATTTAGTATATATATATTTTTTACTAACCTCGTGTTAGGCTATGTTGAGCCTGGTTTTGTGCCCAACCTGGTATAACAAAAGAATGGCTACGGTTTAAATGAGATTTTTTTTTAGGGTTGGCCCATGGAGCAAGGCTTGACTCGCCCGTTTATGTATTTTCGACCCAGTTGAGGGTCTTTAATAGCCGCTTATATAGTAGGGTTTTTTTGGTAATGCACGTACGACGCTTCCTTTGTACTGTTTTCCTAAAATAGTGAAACTTTGCTGCAACACAGTAAACGTAGCCCCTGAGGGTGAACTACTTAAATTTCTGTGTCTTGTGATTGATTATTTTTCGATTTTCTATCTCTATTATTGTTCCCGGGTTCTAGGAAATCGGTGATTTTCCCAACAATTGGTATCAGAGCTTTGGTTCGAGTGGGAGCGATGGCAGGAGAAGAAGGCAAGGCATCAAGAATCAAAAGGTTTGATGGCACATGCTTCGGGTATTGGAAGATGCAGATCGAAGATAAATTGTACAGGAAGAAATTACATCTGCCTCTTTCGGGGGATAAACCAACCGCTATGAGCACAAAAGAATGGACTCTGTTTGATAGACAGGTCCTGGGAATCGTTCGATTAACACTGTCAAGATCAGTTGCACACAACGTTGTGAAGGAGAAGACCATAGTGGGTCTAATGGCAGCTTTGTTTAGTATGTTCGAAAAGCCATCTGCCAACAACAAGGTGCATCTGATGAAGAAGTTGTTTAATCTGACAATGGCGGAAGGTACTCCGGTAGCGCAGCACTTGAATGAATTCAATACAATCACAAATCAATTGTCCTTTATGGAGATTGACTTTGATGATGAGATTCGTGCATTGATCGTTTTGGCCTCTCTGCCAAACAGTTGGGAGGCAGTGAGAATGGCAGTGAGCAATTCTACAGGGAAGAGCAAATTGGTGTATGAAGACATCCGAGATTTAATTTTAAGTGAAGAGGTTGGCAAAAGAGATGCAGGTGAACCTTCATGTTCTAGTTCTGCACTAAACCTTGAGACAAGGTAGAGGACAAGAAAGAAGTTCTACAGGGAAGAGCAAATTGGTGTATGAAGACATTCGAGATTTAATTCTAAGTGAAGAGGTTCACAGAAGAGATGCAGGTGAACCCTCATGTTTTGGTTCTGCACTAAACCTTGAGACAAGGGGTAGAGGACAAGAAAGAAATTTTGGTCAAGGTAAATCAAAATCCAGAAAAGGTAGAAGCAAATCCAAATCTGGACAAAAACCAGAATGCTGGAACTGTGGCAAGACTGGCCACTTTAAGAGGAACTGCAAGGAACTGAAGAACAAGACTGAGAACGATTCTGCAAACGTGGTGACAGAAGATGTGTATGATACCCTACTCTTCTCAGTTGACAGTTCTATTGAGTCGTGGGTTTTGGACTCGGGAGCCTCGTTTCATACCATACCAATCCGTGAAATCCTTGAGAATTATGTTACTGGAGATTTCAAAAAGGTGTATTTGGCTAATGGAACGGCGTTATATGTTGTGGGCATAGGAGATGTTCGCATCAGAGTTCAGAATGATTCGGTATGGAAGTTGAAGAAAGTCCGACATGTTCCAGAATTGAAGAAAAACCTGATTTCGGTGGGACAACTTGATGATGAAGGGCATGTCATTACTTTCGGTAGTGGTAAGTGGAAGATTAGTATTGGAGATAGGGTTGTGGCTAGCGGATACAAGACTAGCACTCTTTACATGACCACGAATTTAAAGGATACAATTGCAGTTGTAAATTTGAGTGGTGACTCAACCTTGTGGCACTTAAGGCTTGGGAACATGAGCCAGAAGGGGATGAAAGAGCTTCTGTCAAAGGGGAAACTACAACAACTAAAATCAGTTGAATTTGATTTGTGTGAAGGCTGGATTCTTGGAAGCAGAAAATGTTCAGTTTCGTGAAAGTGGGCAGAACACCGAATTCTGGAAAGCTGGAGGCTAGTACACACAGACTTGTGGGGCCCTGCCCTAGTTGCATCCCTTGGAGGTTCCCGGTATTACATCACCTTCATTGATGACTCAAGCAGAAAGGTATGGGTTTATTTTCTGAAAAATAAATCTGATGTGTTTGAACCTTTTAAGAAGTGGAAAGCCATGGTTGAGATTGAAACAGACTTGAAGCTGAAGTGTCTGAGGTCAGATAATGGAGGGGAATACTCAAATAAAGGGCTTAAAGAATTTTGTGCCGCAAATGGGATCAGAATGGAGAAGACAATCCCTGGGACACCACAACAGAATGGTGTGGCTGAGCGCATGAACATGACCCTTAATGAGCCGGCTAGAAGCATGAGATTGCACGCAGGGTTACCAAAAACTCTGGGCTGATGTAGTGAGCACCGCAGCTTACTTGATCAACTGAGAACCATCAATTCCCTTGGTTTGCAGATTACCTAAAGAGATCTGGAGTGGAAATGAGGTAAATCTTTCTCACTTAAAGGTTTTTTGTTGTGTTTGCTCTGTTCATATTGACTCTGATGCTCGTAGCAAACTAGATGCTAAATTTAGAAAATGTTATTTCATTGGTTATGGAGATGAGGCGTTTGGTTACCGGTTTTGGAAAGATCAAAACCGGAAAATATTAGAAGCAAAAAGGTTATCTTTAATGAACATGCTATGTATAAGGATGAGACAAGTGCAGAATTTGATGCTACAGAGCTGCAACAAGAGAAGTCTAAGTTTGTCAACTTAGATGAATTTCCAGAAGGTACAATGCAGAACAGAATTTAGGAAGTTAAAGATACAAGGGTTGAACAGGGAACACCTACAACTGCTCTCCGAAGGTCTTCCAAAAATACTAGATCTCCACAACGTTACTCACCCTCCTTGTTCTATATTCTGTTAACTGATGGTGGTGAGCCATAGATTTATGATGAAGCCTCGCAAAATTAAAATTCAACCAAGTGGGAGTTAGCCATGAAAGATGAGATTGATTCATTGATGACTAACCAAACATGAGAATTGACAGAACTATCAGCAAGAAAGAAGGCCTTACACAACAAATGGGTGTATAGAATAAAGGTGAGCACGATGGTAGCAAGCGCTACAAGGCCAGATTAGTTGTGAAGTGCTTTCNGGAGATTTCAAAAAGGTATATTTGGCTGATGGAACGGCGTTATATGTTGTAGCCATAGGAGATGTTTGCATCAGAGTTCAGAATGGTTTGGTATGGAAGGTTGAAGAAAGTCCGACATGTTCCAAAATTGAAGAAAAACCTGATTTCAGTGGGACAACTTGATGATGAAGGGCATGGCACTACTTTCCGTAGTGGTAAGTGGAAGATTAGTATTGGAGCCAGGGTTGTGGCTAGTGGATACAAGACTAGCATTCTCTACATGACCACGAATTTAAAGGATACAGTTGCAGTTGTAAATTCGAGTGGTGACTCAACCTTGTGGCACTTAAGGCTTGGGAACATGAGCTAGAAGGGGATGAAAGAGCTTCTGTCAAAGGGGAAACTACGACAACTAAAATCAGTTGAATTTGATTTGTGTGAAGGCTGGATTCTTGGAAGCAGAAAATGTTCAATTTCATGAAAGTTGGCAGAACACCGAATTCTGGCAAGCTGGAGGCTAGTACACACAGACTTGTGGGGCCCTGTCCTAGTTGCATACCTTGGAGGTTCCCGGTATTACATCACCTTCATTGATGACTCAAGCAGAAAGGTATGGGTTTATTTTCTGAAAAATAAATCTGATGTGTTTGAAACTTTTAAGAAGTGGAAAGCCATGGTTAAGATTGAAACAGACTTGAAGCTGAAGTGTCTGAGGTTAGATAATGGAGGGGAATACTCGATAAAGGGCTTAAAAAATTTTGTGCCGCAAATGGGATCAGAATGGAGAAGACAATCCCTAGGACACCATAGCAGAATGGTGTGGCTGAGCGCATGAACAGGACCCTTAATGAGCGGGCAAGAAGCATGAGATTGCACGCAGAGTTACCAAAAACTCTAGGCTGATGTAGTGAGCACCGCACCTTACTTGATCAACTGAGGACCATCAGTTCCCTTGGTTTGCAAATTACCTGAAGAGATTTGGAGTGGAAATGAGGTAAATCTTTCTCACTTAAAGGTTTTTTGTTGTGTTTCCTATGTTCATATTGACTCTGATGCTCGTAGCAAACTAGATGCTAAATTTAGAAAATGTTACTTCATTGGTTATGGAGATGAGGCATTTGGTTACCGATTTTGGAAGGATCAAAACCGGAAAATCATTAGAAGCAAAAAGGTTATCTTTAATGAACATGCTATGTATAAGGATGAGACAAGTGCAAAATTTGATGCTATAGAGTCGCAACAAGAGAAGTCTAAGTTTGTCAACTTATATGAACTTCCAGAAGGTACATTGCAGAACAGAATTTAGGATGTTGAAGATACAAGGGTTGAACAGGGAACACCTACAACTGATGTCCGAAGGTCTTCCAGAAATACTATACCTCCACAACGTTACTCACCCTTCTTGTTCTATATTTTGTTAACTGATGGTGGTGAGCCAGAGATTTATGATGAAGCCTCACAAAATGAAAATTCAACCAAGTGGGAGTTAGCCATGAAAGATGAGATTGATTCATTGATGACTAACCAAACATGAGAATTGACAAAACTATCAGCAAGAAAGAAGGCCTTACACAACAAATGGGTGTATAGAATAAATGGTGAGCATGATGGTAGCAAGCGCTACAAGGCCAGATTAGTTGTGAAGTGCGTTCCAAGGCAGAAGGAAGGTGTTGACACACAGACTATTTCTCTCTAGTCGTGAAGATGACTACAATCAGATTGGTATTGAGAATTGTGGCGATAGAGAACCTACATCTTGAACAATTAGATGTGAAGACAGTATTCCTTCATGGTGATTTGGAGGAAGAAATTTACATAGTTCAGCTAGAGGGATTCGCAGTGCAGGGAAAGAAGAGTCTAGTGTGCAAACTGAGAAGGAGCTTATATGGTCTGAAAGTCTGAAACAAGCTCCAACGCAATGGTATAAGAAGTTTGACAACTTCATGGGCTGTGTTGAGTTTACAAGGTGCAATGCAGATCACTGCTGTTACGTTTAGACCTTTGAGAACACTTGTATCATCCTACTATTGCATGTGGATGATATGCTCATTGCAGGGTCCAGTATGGAGGAGATCCAGAATTTGAAGAAATAGTTGTCATCACAGTTTGCAATGAAGGATTTGGGAGCTGCAAAACAAATCCTAGGCATGAGAATCATCAAGGACAAGGCCAATGGTACACTAGAGCTTTTATAGACTTTGTATGTGAAGAAGGTTCTTAGTAGATTTGGCATGGATGGAGCTAAATTAGTGAGCACACCTTTGGGTGGTCATTTTAGACTAACTAAGGATTAATCTTCGAAGGCAGATCAGGAGAAGGTCTGTATGAGTAAGGTACCCTACGCCTCAACCATTGGTAATCTTATGTATGCCATGGTTTGTACAAGACCAGACATCGCACATGCAGTGGGAGTTGTGAGCAAGTACATGAGTTACCTGGGAAAGCAGCATTGGCAAGAAGTGAAATGGATTCTGAGATATTTGAAAGGGTTGTCAGATACATCCATTTGCTTCATAGGGGTAGACTTAAAGCTACAGGGTTATGTTGATGCCGACTTAGTGGGTAATGTTGATAGCAGGAAAAGTACTACTGGGTTTGTGTATACTCTAGGTGGTACAATCGTGTGTTGGGCTTCAAAGTTGCAGAAAATTATTGCTTTTTCCACTACAGAAGCTGAATATGTAGCAGTGACTGAAACTAGAAAGGAGATGGTTTGGCTACAGGGTTTTCTAAATGAGCTAGGTAAGAAGATTGAGAAGGGCGTTCTATACAGTGATAGTCAAAGTGCCATTTTTCTTACTAAGAATGCGGCGTTTCAATCAAGAACGAAGCATACATATGAGGTATCATTTCATTTGCTTTCTCTTCGATGATGAACAGTTGATACTTGAGAAGATTCGAGGAACTAAGAATCCTGCAGATATGTTTACAAAAGGTGTGACTATTGAGAAACTCAAACTATGTCCAGTTTCAGTTGGTCTTCAAGCTTGAGGACAGGAGGACCGTTGCGGCAATGCTGTTTATGGCTTGGGAGGCATGCACAAGTTGATTGGTGGTGGGACCAGTCTCCAAGTGGGAGATTGTTAGGCTATGTGGAGCCTGGTATTGTGCCCCACCCAATACGACAAAAGAAGGGCTACGGTTCAAATGAGATTTTTTCTAAGGGTTGGCCCATGGAGCGAGTTGAGGGTCTTTAAATAGCTACCCGTTTATGTATTTTCGACCCAATTGATGGTCTTTAAATAGCCGCTTATGTAGTAGGATTTTTTGGTAATGCGTGTGCGACGCCTCCTTTGCACTGTTTCCTCAAAATAGTGAAACTTTGCCGCAACATAGTGAACATAGCACCTGAGGGTGAATGACTTAAATTTATGTGTCTTGTGATTGATTATTTTTCCGTTTTCTGTCCCTGTTGTTATTTCTGGTTTTGAGAAATCGATGATTTTTCCAACACCTCGTTCAACTATAAAGAGGTCATTCTATTGCATAGTTTACATATACATCATAAATCCAAGCTTCTTTTCCACCATTCTTTAGCTTGTCTTCTTCTACATTAAATGTACATGGCATATATATAAATATGAACAGTTTAGGGATGATCATTCATGTGAGCATTCAATTCCAACAAAAACTAAACATATCGGAAGTTCAATTGAGCTAAAGCATTTTGATTTGGTCACTAAATTTTTTTATCAGTGAGTCTAACTTCAACACTGCTAACTCTGTTTTGAAAAAAATAAAGATATATTGTCTATATTTTTTTTTTCTACTCTATTTTCAGAATTAAAATCAAAAGATTGAAAGAATTCTTTGGTTTTGGGATTTGTGGAAAATTGGTACCGTTGAATATCTTTGCCTTCGTTAGCAAATTTTCTCCTTGTCTATCTCCTCTGTCGAATCATACATATTAAATTTCTATATTCGTTTGATTAATTTGTATTCTTTTTATATTCGATTTTCCCATTAAAACTTAGAAGTTGGTGTTGTACATTTGAAGGTCCAACGTAACGAGGTTCAACTTTACTTTCTTTTTAAATCTTATTACGCTCTTCATTGGAGATATCATTAAGAATACTGTCCCTTACGTCAAACTGTAACTCCTGTCTCCTATTGTAGGTGTAGGTCTGTTGTCGACTTTGCGCTACTATTATTCTTTGTTTGGTGAGGGCTACTTATCTTGAGTGTCCTAAGCTAATTATAAGCCCAACAGTTGTTTATCGCCAACATTATGCCAATATAATGGCGACTGACTTACATTTGTAAAGTGCTTCGTAAGGTGGTATCCTAATAGTCATATGATAATTGCTGCATGTTATAAGCAAACTCAATAAGTTGAATGTATTGTATCCAACTTCCCTTGAAATTCAAAACACACGCTTGCAACATATCCCCAAGTATCTAAATGAAACTCTTGACTAGTCTGTAGGTGGAATGTAATATTGAATTTCAACTAAGTTCTCATCTCCTTTTCATACTTTGCCAAAATCTCAAAGTAAATCAAGAGCCACGATCCAACCCTTATAATGCGAAATTTAAACCTCAACTCGAAATTATTGGAGAGCCTTATCCTTTTTATATGCGATTTTTCCAGTCAATCATATATATGAAAGAGAAATGTCATTTTGTATTTTCTATATTCATTTGATTAATTTGTTGCGAAATGATTTTCTCCATCTTCTTTTTTTTAATTTTTTTTTATTTTATTTTGCATGTCAAATCAAGAGATGGAGAAAATAGCCCGCCTCTATTATTTGTTTTCTTTTATT
This sequence comes from Betula pendula, assembly GCA_900184695.1. Classification (NCBI taxonomy): domain Eukaryota; kingdom Viridiplantae; phylum Streptophyta; class Magnoliopsida; order Fagales; family Betulaceae; genus Betula; species Betula pendula. Next base: position 146,350 of record FXXK01001035.1, read on the forward strand.
TCGATTTCCCATTAGAACCAATAAAAAATACATGTACAATGTACAATTTGAGGAAAGAAACATTTGCATGGTCACAGACATACAGAAGAGGGAAAAAAGGCACTAATAAGACATGCTAGCTCAATTATTTCGAAAGGTAATATTCCATGTGCTAAAAAATGAGAAATAAGGAGAAAACTTTATTTATATATATTTATTATTGCAAGAACTCCTTGTCATACAAAATGGAAACGCATCCTACAAATCTAGTAAGCTCTTTGCAAAATTCGTGAAGACAAAAAATTTTGTCTCAAAAACCAAGTAATGTCCCACTCTTTCCTCCATCAATTGCAGATAAAATGGCACTCATCAAACCTGCCAAAATATATGAAGCACACCATGAGGACTGAGTATATTATCGATAAAGTCAATAAAAATACTGTCTACACAAAAAAAAAAAAAAAAACAAAAACATTTTTGGGCATTCATCCGGCTTAGTAAATTTTCTCTCCATTTTATCTGAAAAAAAATTATATATATATATATATATATATATATAACTATATATATATATATATATATTATATATATATATTATATATATTTTCTATTTTAACTACCAACTTTTTTAAAACACTTACATTCAGCTCTCCATTTTAACTGTTCCATTTAAATATTATTTCTCAATGAAGAGTTTTTAGCACCCGTAACTTGATTAAGGAGAACCCTAATTTTTATTTTGTTTATTCTTTATTGAGAGGAGAGAGATGTTAGAGATTAACAAATGCTTTGATTTTGTATTTGATGAGTGGACAATACTGACAAATGTTTTTTTAAATTGCTGAATTTAATGTAGTTTCTTTTGCTCTCATTTTTATCATCCTCGCCAGCCAACATGTTATTTTGACAAGCCCAGTGAAAATGAATGGCTGCATCCAGCAATATTAGAGCATGATCTAACAAAGAAGGAGAACAAAATTGTTTTATTTTATTATATAATTAAAATGCTCAAAATGCATTCCCGATTAGAAAATGCTCTAGATTTGTTGATAATTCCACGAGTATGACAGAAGATATCCTCAAGTTGCTTAGATTGATATTGAAAATGAGAAACTGACAAATTATAAGAGATTATTGAAAACAAACGTATATCGATCTTTGTAGCACAATCTTGATTTGCTTATCTTTTTTGATTTTGTGGTTTTTTTTTGACTTCCATTCTTTGTTCGATGTATGCAGGGCTCCTTCCATAGATTTTTGAGGTAATTAACCAAATATTTAAGTGAGATTTTTTTTTTATTTAAATACTAATTTAAATGTTAGTTTATATTTATATATTTATTTAAAATAGTTTTATTACTTTAAATGCTTCTGCTCTCAATTTTTCCAAACATGTAGTAGAATTCATCTATGCTACAAGACATTTAGTTTCAACGAATGACATATTTTGTGTTGAACTACACATAGTTTCTTTTATGTAGAATTTAATTTGCACAAAACGAAATTTATATTATTATAAACATTATTTTAATGAACGAACTTGGTCAATATGTTAGGTTTATGTTCAAGCAAAATTACTTTCTGTTTTAGGGTGCCATTAATTTAACATTTTATTTTTCTCTAAAATCTCAGGATCAGGATCCACTACAATTTCTTTAAAAGTGTAAATTTTTAAATTATATGAATTTAAGCCGTTTATTGTATCAAACGGCTTGAAAAAAATACTAAATATTAAAAAGGTGACACGTTTCCAAAGCGGCCATTTTTATTATTTTCAAAAGGCCTTTTCTATATTTTTATAGAAACACTTATTCTTTAGTAAAGCAAAAGACAGTCTTTAGCTCAAAGCTTTTATATGACATTAATCGTAAGAACTTGATGACAATATACTCAATTTTTATTGATAACATGTTGCCTTTGAAATAGATAGCATTTTTTACACCGTTCGATGCAAAAAAGTGTATGAATTCATATAATTTGAGAACAGATGATCATTATCCAAAATCTGAATATTTTGAGATTCAATTTTTTGTAATTTTTATTTAAACAATAATTGAGCCTTTTAAGTACACAGCATTGACTAACTATTGTAACATAATTGGGGCCTTAATTTTTTTTTTTTTTAAAAAAAAAATAACACTTAATTATATTATTGAGCCATGAATGTATGATGATGGGACTTACTTGGATCGACTGTGACAAGCATGGCAGTCCCTCCAAAATCACAAGTGCCTCCGCCGACCTTTGTGTTCTGCCAGTAGCTGTTGAAAGCATATGAAGCATGGGCCAACAAACCTTTGGGTCGGTAGCATGACCCATCAGGCTGGATGGACTTGCAGTCTGCACCGGTCCCGCAGGCATAGTCCATGGCTTCTTGAATTATTGGGTCGGGCACTGTCGGCTTAGCAACGCACCAGGCTCGATTTTGTGGCTTCTTATGTGCAGGGGGTGGCCCTGATGGCGGTGGGAAAACTACAGGGGGTAGATAGATGGGCGGGCTTGGACGAAAATTATTGGGCGGGCTAGGCCCATAAGGAGGTGTACCGGGAAAGCTACTAGGTGGGCTGCGCTCAAATTCTGGTGGGCTCGGCATGTTACCAGGCATGGTCAGTGGGCTTTCGATAGGAAAATCGGGTTTTGGTGGCGGTGGGCCGGGTGGTACTGCATAGCTTGTAGGAGATTGTATGGTTGTGTAAGGTGGTTGTGGGGTAAATGGTGCATTTACAGAAAATGGGGGAGGATTTCCAGGCCATGAGACTGGTGCTACTGATTCATAGGGTGGTAGAGCAAAGGGAGAGCTTACGTCATAGAGTTGAGCATATGAGAATTTCATCATTTGTGCATTGCTTCTTGCCTCTGCAAAATAACAAATCATAAACATGTAGAAGACATTTATAATGTTTAGTTTAGGACTAGGCATTTAAGGGGTTGGCTCAATTGGTAAGTCACTTAGCCCTAATGCCTCTTGACGCATCAGGTCTAAGTGCAAACTATTCTTTTAGGACTACACCGACGGATAAAAGCTCGAGTTTCACCCGTCTCATGTAGAGGGGGCGCTTTGCAGAATATCCTAAAAATTTAGTCGGGGCGAAACACTGAATACCCCTGTTATTTAAAAAAAAAAAAAGAAAAAAGTTTACCGCTTAGAGTGAAGAGGGTGGTGGTGTAGATGGAGATGTAGAGCATCAAAATGCTAAGACGCAGGTAAGCCATTGATTGAAAATAAAGCCAATTCTAATCCAACTGCAAAACAACTACAACTTCACCCTCTCTATAAAAACACTAGGCTATTAATATAGGCCGCTAAATTGGAAAAGAAGAATGCTAAAAGGTGAAATAATCAAGCGAGAGAAACTAATTAAAGATGATTCCTTTGTCACTGCATGCTTTATACCGTCAGATTGTGACAGATTTGCAAGATTAAATATGCAAAGAGGATAAAGGTGTGAGGCTGTAGCGAGGTTTACAAATGAATTAGTTTCTATTTCTCCTTGAATTTTGTTTAGAATATATTCTTGCTTGGAGAAGGAGAAAAATGGAGTTTGCTGCACTTTACTTGTTTTCTACTCAAAGAGGCCTCTCAAAGCAGGAATTATATCATAAGCTAGCTTAGCTCAACAATTTATACTATGATCCATAACGTCACTAAGAAAACAAAACCCAATTATTAACGACCAAACTAAGGAACCTTTTTTTTTTTTTAATCCACTTCAAGTTGCTTGATATATGAATTGAATATCCAGCAACAAAGACCAAATAGTACTTAATGTGGTCTTGAATTTTATCCTCAATCATTTGATCATAAAAGAATTTGATCGTTTGGGGGACACAAGGCGAGCTTGCACTATATCTGCTCCTAATTACTGCGACAAGTTCACTGGTCGTTGTATTGGACAAGTTTCAACAATGATCTTTCCACATGTTCACCTACGTAAATTTTGTTACGACTTTTCTTTCCTCATAAGTTGAAGTAGACTTGTTGCGACGTTGCAACACCGAACCACCCACGCCAACATGATGCCATGATCCAATTGCTTTGTTGTATGATTCAATCGGTAGAGTCACGGGTAGTGTGTACAAAGGGGAATCCTTGATATATATGCTTAAGGTTTTTTTTTTTTTTTTGATATGCTTAAGCTTAGTGGGTAGTCCTGCTTGACCTAGATAAATTTACATCCAACTTAATACTTAACCAATATGAGATTCCATTTCAAAAAAGAAAAGAAAAAACCAATATGAGATTCATCTAGTATTTATTCCTCTCACTTGCAGGCCCAACAAAGGAGAAGAAACAAATGGGCTAAACTAGCCCAGCAAGATTCGGACTTTGCATGTGAAGTTCACTAATCTACAAAATTCAGCTTTGATAAGATGAGGCCTATAATGGATTTAGATGTTTGACATTGCGATTTTTATTAAAAGTGCGATTTTAAATCAAATATAAAAAAATATATCATTGTAAGTACATTTTTAAAAAGTTACGATTTGAAAAATATCAAAAATTTGCATTTTTCAAATTGTAGGTAATGATCAAATGTGCTTTATATAATGCACGATTTTACCAAACGCTTAACTATATTTTTAAAAATCATATTTTTAAATCGCACATTTTAAAATCACAAAAACAAATAAACCCTAAGATTGATGGTCGTGGATTCTTTTATTGGCAACAAGTACTTCAACAAAAAAATACTTTGACAAACCAACAGAAGGAAAAACAAACAAAATAGTAGCCAAATCAATAGAGGTAGTACGTGGTATACCAATAAACCACGGCAAACTGAAAACTCCCAAAAAAAACGTGTAAAAAAGGAAGCAGCGACGGGCACATCTTTTTTTTTTTTTCTCTTTTTTTTTGTAGCTACTCAAAGGCTTTGAAGTTTCTTTTAAACCTTTGTAATGCTTTCCGGGAATCAAACATTGTTTACACAACGTTGCATGATCTGAACTAAATACAACTTTTTCCATAAATGAATGAAACAACGTTACGTTGAGGTAAGTGTAAGAAGAAACTCAAAAAACCATAATATATAGTAATCAAACTATTCGATTCTATATATGGGTCCAAATCAGATAATTTTTTCAGCCACAATGATGAGCAATTAATATTCTTGCTTTGACATTACCCATGATTATTAGCATGCAAATTCCAGCTATAAAGAGCGGTGGAGTTGGTGTGCCACTCATTCATTCAATTTATCAAATCGTAGCAGAAAATTAATCAGTACACGTTCCATGGCATTCGCTAACTTTTGTTTGTTTCTGATCGTCACATTGGGAGCTTTGGCGGCCTCTCAAGCTGCAACTCGCACCCTCCAAGATGCATCAATGCATGATAGGCACGAGGAATGGATGGCTGGCTATGGACGTGTGTATAACAACTTTAATGAACACCAGAAACATTTCAAGATATTCGAGGAAAATGTGGCACTTATTGAATCTTCTAATAGAGATGCAAACAAACCTTACAAGCTAAGTGTCAACCAATTTGCAGATCTCACAAATGAAGAGTTCATAGCCTCACGGAATCGATTCAAGGGGCATATTTGTTCCACAAAGACCGCTTCCTTCAAATATGGAAATATCACCACTGTGCCATCTACTATGGACTGGAGAAAGAAAGGAGCAGTCACACCAGTCAAAGACCAAGGACAATGCGGTTGTTGCTGGGCATTTTCAGCAGTAGTAGCAACGGAAGGTATTACCAAGCTGGCAACTGGTCAATTAATCTCTTTATCCGAGCAAGAGCTGGTTGACTGTGACACCAGTGGCGTGGACCAAGGTTGTGAAGGAGGTTTGATGGACGACGCCTTCATATTCATCCATAAAAATCGCGGCCTCACATCAGAAGCTAGCTATCCGTACACGGGAGTTGATGGAACCTGCAACACTAACAAAGAAGCCAGCTATGCGGCCAAGATAAATGGGTTTGAAGATGTGCCTGCAAACAATGAAGATGCCCTTCTCAAGGCTGTTGTCCACCAACCCATTTCTGTTGCCATTGATGCTGGGGGGTCTGACTTTCAATTCTATTCAAGCGGTGTTTTTACCGGTGCCTGTGGCACTCAATTGGACCATGGCGTTACTATTGTTGGTTATGGGACTAGTGGCGATGGGACTAAATACTGGCTGGTCAAGAACTCGTGGGGCACACAATGGGGCGAAGAGGGGTATATACGAATGCAAAGAAATGTTGCTGCAAAGGAAGGCCTATGTGGTATAGCTATGGAAGGCTCTTACCCCACCGCATGAAGTTTAGAAATCACAAAAAATTGTTACAATTAATATGTGATATTATTATGTGTATGCTTGTTTCTCATATTCCTCCGCTCTCCGTCTTGATTTACATATATGAGCATGATGGGAACATGTTTAATATTTCTCATATATACTAGAAATATTGAGAATGTAAAATTAGTCATGTTTATATCCGAGCTGCATGCATTACCAGCTCCATCACTTGTAAGAAACTCATTACGTATGAAAACAATGGAAAGTAGAAGTATTTGAAACCTCAAGCATATTCTTCCACTTTTACCTTTAGAGTCATGTAGCTAGCCGTTGATAAAGTTCAAATACCCTTCAAATTATTATCTATTTGATAATGTTTTTTTCCCAAATTTTTTAATTGGAATAATATCCTCCCAAACTATCAAAAAATAATTAATATCCCCCAAAGGATCTACCCTTAATAAAATCAAAAAAAATATATAAAACAAAAGGTCAAAAAAAAAAAAAAAAACTACCAAGTGGTCAAATGGGGGTTCGCTCAACCCACCCTTTGGACAAATGAGGGTGTCAAACCACCTCCAAATGGTCAAGGGATGGTTCGACCACACTCAGTCAACAAAAGAGCTACGCTTACTGTAGGAGACGGAAGTCATTGTTTAAAGTAAGAGAAAAAGTATTCTTAAAGGTAAATCCTCATGAAGGGCATGACGAGAGTTGAAAAGAAAGTAAAGTTGCGCGGCTCATTACGTTTGGACCCCTTCGGCTATATATATTATGGAAGTTTGGAAGGATTTATCTTAATTGAAATTTAAGAGAATATTGTCAATTGAATGGTAGTTCGAGAGGATATGTGAATTTTTTTAAAAAGGAAAAGAAATTTTAAAGTGTGCTACTCCTCTGGCCGAAAATGTGACTCTCGATCCTTTCAAAAACAAGGAAGCGACTAGTGGCCTTTTGTTTTAATAAGCCCAAGCTTCTGTACACGTGCTCTTCGCTGCATGGCTAAACCCAAGTGCTTGAATTACTCGTGGCCCAAGCAGTGGATAACAGAGTGTGACTGCGTCTTTTTTTAAAAGAAAAAAAAAAAGGAAAAATCATATTTAACTCCTAAGTTTTCATTTGATTTCTATTTAGTCATAAAGTTTTCAATTTTAAGAATAAAGTTCTTAAGTTTTACTCAAGTTTTGAAATTGGTCCCTCTACCACTTTTCAAAGTTAATGATTTTCTATTTGTCGCGTGTGTCTCATTTAACACGCCAAAGTCTATCTCAGCGTTAAAGTTAATGGTTCTTCCTTTAATATTACAAATCTAGAATATTAAAATGACAAAGAAGATGGTTTTTGATTTTTTTTTTTTAATAGATGAATTGGCGCTTAATGATATGATATTAATATTATGTGTTGATATAACGCTAGCATGTCAATTGAGACACCTGTTATATATAAAAAAACTATTCATTTTGACGAAAAAGTGATAGATTGACCTATTTAAAATATAGGTAAAACTTAAGGACCATATTTTTTACATTAAAAACTCAATGACTAAATTCAAATTATATAAAAACTTAAGGGCTAAATATGA